>VZRO01004995.1:61934-90295 GCA_013397915.1 Daphoenositta chrysoptera | reverse complement strand
AAAAAAAAAAAAAAAAGTATGTATTTCTAACAAAATTATTTGTCTCTCAAGTGAAGCAAGGGTGAAACAGCACAGAAGAATGAAAATTGTACATTTATTCCTGACTACTATCAGTCCTATAGCCACACTACAGCACCACTCCTCATGTTATGCTGACATAGTTAACATAGAAATTTCTCCGTGATTCTTCTTCCTTTTAATCTAGAGCAAAGAGGAAATATATGTATATAGTTATGCTTTCAAAGAATCTAACATTATAAGACTTTTTTCTCTGAAACATATTGGTCAAGGATCCATGAATACACAATTCACTGGCAAGTGGTGCAAGTTACTCTGTCAAAGTACCCAGCAACGCCAATCTGTCAGTTCAAAGCAGAAACAGAGTATTTTAGCTTTTAGTTACAATAAGCTATGCTGATAGACCTTGTAACAGGGCAGGTAACAGCCAGTCTTTAAATCTGAATTGACATTGATTTACAGAGTTTCATTTCTCTGAATCAAATCTGAGAGAGAGTGAGTTTCAAACTACTTCACCTCTTGAAATGACAACTACACATTTCTTAAACGCAGAAGAGTTTGCTTTAAAAAAAGGAAAAATAGAATCTCAACTGCCTACAGAGGTAAGATATAAGGGAAAAGTGATGCTAAAGATATCAGACTAGCAAGTTTTTGTTTATTCATCTTTTTTAATTCTGCTTTTCCCCTCCATAAATTTTTAAAACCGCCTTGATTTGAAATACTAATAATAAATATGCCACACAACATTCCTCCTGTCAAATCTCTCTCTTCGTGGTATTACTGCAATATTTGTAACTTTTGATCTGGAAACATCAAGTTACATAAGATCATAGTTCTGCTTCTTGCAAAGATGTGATTCTGTCAGAAAATGAACCACTGAAGCGGGAACTCAACAGAACTGGAAATGACTTTCCCAGGGAAAAGGTAGTTCTGCTTAAGCATCTCAGCTATTTTAAAGTGCAAGAACTCAATGTTTTATTCTCCTGAGCAGAGAAATGGCAAACTACCAGGTTAAAAATAATCAGAGTAGGCTCTTAATTGGAATAGTGTGCATGTTGTAGACAGAATGAAATAACATTTAGTTATTATGCGCTCCAGGAAACCAGTAAAATAAAATAAAATAAAAAATTCACTTTGTAAAACAAAAAGAACATTTTCCCTTGCCAGCATACTATCTACTCACCAAAACAAAAGGAAACCATCTCTTTTAAATGAGTCAAGGAAAATAATTAAGCTACATGGACTTAAAATTGCAGAGTCTTCTCAGCCCAAATCTCTCTCCTTCCCCAGACACACTGAAATTAGAGAGATGTTTCTCTTTTTCCATCCATGTAGTAAAATAAATTGAGGGGAGAGAGAAATATCTCCCCACCCCAACCAAAACCAGATAAGCAGCTTTACCCTCATCTCTCCATAATTTTTCCCTGTCCTTTAAAATTAGAGAAGGCAAATTCTCCCTAGAAAAGCCTTTCTAAAACAGGACCCCTTGTTAATAAGAAAACTACGAAGTTAACTTCTGCATCTCCTTTTGCCTTTTACCCCTCTCCTGGCCAAAGAACAACCTGGGAACCTTTTTCCACGCTAATGACCCTCTTTCTTCCCCAAAATATGACATTTTTTCTCCAGATCACGCACATAAATAACAGATGAATTGAAAATCTTCCCTTGTGAAGCTGTGTACACATTCACGCATGTATGGATGGGAAAGGACGGTGAGGCACACTGGCAGAGTCCCTGTAAAATTATGGTGCATCTCAGTGCAGTGGCAGTAATTCCCAATCTTGATGATTTTTTTGAGGGGGCAAAAGGGGAAAAAAGTGAAACAGGTTGTCTGCAAAGGCACCTCCCTTCCTCCTCTGCCCCAGTTGTGTGTACAGACCCCGTCCCAGGATGGTGGGTGCAGAGCAGTGGTCTGCAAAGGAAGAACACCACCGGCTACATTTTTCAGGTGCCTGGGAAATGCCCGGCCACACACCGTGACCTCACAGTCCCCTCCCTGGCCCCAGACCTGCTGCGAACTAGCACAGACCCTAATTTTCTTTTGCCATGCACTGACTTGGGGATTGCATTCTCAAGGGATCACGGCAGCAAAGAATTCTCCTGGCCACGAACCAGCGCACTCCAGCAAGGACTGATCCAGCAGCGTGGCAGAGTCTGGGAGCTGGGAATTTCACAAGGAAGGGCAGCTCGCAATGGCCACAAACGAGCAAATTCGTACAGCCTTGTAACACAGGCAGAGCCGAGCGAGCTGCTGTGCAGTCTTGCCTCGCTGCAAAACAGTGCAAGAGACGCGTTTTCCTCCCTTTATGCTCCCCCCACACCGTACTAAATTTATATATATATATGTACACATACTCCTTGTTTTTTCCACCCAAACCTATAAAAGTGCTACAGGCAGAAGCACTAAGTGGGAGGCGCCTGGCTCTGAGGAGGCCAATGAAATAAATTAAATACAAATCACTGGCTCAGCCCCAGCCTCCCCCAGCCACCAGGGGAGAGGTTGGGGTTCCCGATGGCCAATCTCCGGCTCCTGCCCCAGCCAGAGTGCGGGTGGCATATGCGGGCTGCTGGCATCGTATAGGTGTATATATGGTAAGCCTTGGGTGTTGCAGGCACATATGGTGCACATGTTGGGAGCAGAGCACTTTCCATAGGAGGGGAGGCTACTAGTAGGCAGTTTTATTAGGGTCAGCGAAGCAGAAAGAAATGGGATTGGGATAGGCTGGGAGCTGCCAAGTTCCCCTGCCCGACTCCGGCGCCCCAGAGCAGGGAGCAGCACACTAGCAACTTGCCAGGCTACAGCAGAAGTTTACCTAAAAAAAGCATACAGACAACTTCCAACTTCAAAGATTTGCTCCCATTTTCTCATTTTATGGCCCTCCCTTCACCTGAGACTTTTCTCAGAAAAAAAAACCAAAAAACCAACAACAACAAAAAAAACAAACCAAAAAACAACAGATGCAGCTGTAAATTCAAGGTGAGGTTTCACTGCAAAAAAGTTAAGGAGGAAGATAGGGTTGAGGCAGAGAAACGAATTTTTAGTTCGATTCATGAGTTTGGTGTTTTGCCTTTTTTATTTATTATTTTTAAACCATTAAAAAATTGAACTTTCCAGGAAAAAAACATGAGCCAATGCATTCAAGATGCAGAAAGGTTTTGCCTATCTATTCAATGAGCATTTAGCAATTTCTGTTTTGGCTGTATGAAAAATGTATTTCAGACTGTGTATCGCATAAAACAAGGCAGTGGCATAAATATGGTTTTTTGGTTGGGTTTTTTTGGTTTGTTTTTTTTTTGTTTTCAAATCATGTGCTTACATGGTCGTAATCACTGTGAATTTCTAAGTGTTGTCATGATAAAAAAGTAAATAAATACTGCCTTGTGAATAGTTTTAGAGTTTGGGGGGGAGGGGGGGGGAACGGACGACTAATTATTATTTTTTAAAGATTTGTCATTCCTTAACTACCATTTCCTTTGAAGTAAAATATCACAGATATTTTACACTATGTTTTCAATCAAAACAACTCCCAGGAAATAAATGCCCTTTGGTAGCAGCCTGGTTTTAGGTTCAACAACCCAAATTTGTATTTGAGACTGCAAATTGCTGAGAATACGAGCAGGAGTCTGAACCACTGCATTTCTTCCAGGCACTCTAGCATCTTTTCTCCAACACCACACTATTTGGGCAAGCTTTTAATCCTGGCAGGGCATGGCTGGAAGCAGGGCTTTAACATTTAATGCCTAAGAAACAGACTTGTCACTCAACTTGCAGTCAAGCGCATTTCTTTTTTCTGCTTTTTGGTGAAGGCAAACCCACCTTTCCTTGGAAAATGGGAGACCCCATCCTCACCCCCGATTCTAGCACAGATCCAAATGTAAACAGACACACACACACACACACACACACTCCCACCACGCACCACCCTGCAGCAGGACATGAGTATGGGGGGTTCAGACAGAGCCAAAGGAGCCTTGTGGGCTGAGAAATACCAAGGCACTTCTTTCTTATTCTATTTTTTTCTCCCTCCTCTCCTCCCTGCTTTTACTATTACATAAATAACACCGATTGATCTTAAAGCTGCATCCCTGCTCCAGTGCCTCCCAATCTGCACTGCTGCCTTCCCCCAGCACAGCCGCACCGCTCGGGGTGCAGAGGGAAGGGTCGGCGAGGGGGAAGGTTGGATGGGAGAATCCACTCCAAACATACCCTGAAGCAAGGTTTTGGCAGTCTGGGGGTGCCTGATCCCCCCCGCCCCAGCCCGGAGCTTCCCGCAGCATCTTTGCCTCCCTCCGAATTGCTGCAAACTGTGCGAGGGGAGGGCAAGGAGCTGGGCAGGAGGGAAGGATGGATGCTGGGGAGGGAAAACCAGGGATTCAGGGAGCTTCTCCCCAGCCCCAGCCTGTGTGCCTGGCTGTTTGGTGGGAAGAGGGAAGGGGGAAGGGAAAATTGAAGAAAGTCTATGGCATAAATACACTTTTCAGAGGAAAAAGCGAAGCTTACCATGTCTGCAGCTTCCCCCCACCGAAATGCCACTTCTGTGTCCAGCGATCCCAAAGTGGAAACTACAGGCAGGCACCGGAGCTCATCTCCGCAGGCAGCTCAGAGATACACCGCTGCCACCCCCAAAAATCAAAATCAAAATAAATAAAAAAAAAAAAAAAGAAAAAAAAAAAGAGAGAGAGAACAACGACTGGTCCAGCTTCTTTCCTGACAGGAATCGTCCTGGTAGGACTGCCCAAAATAAGCAGCTGCAATCCAAAGGCTTTATTTAAAGCTTCCCCCCTCCTCCTCCCTCTCTTCGTGCCTCGCTCGCTCTCTCCCTCTCGCTGTTACACACAGAGAGAAAGAGAGACACACACAGGTTACATGAATGGGAGGCAGGAGCCGGCGCTCCCGGCTGGAATGACAGGCGCACATGCGGCTGGCGGCTGCCCACCCCAGCGGCGTGGGAACAGCTCGGACACGGCCTGCGGATGCGTGGAGAGGGGCATGGGGTGGGAACGGGCATGGGGTGGCATGGGCATAGACATGGCACAGGCATGGAGCAGGGGAGGACACAGACACTGGCACGGCATGGACGTGGGGCTGAGGAAAAAACAGATATGGGCATGGTCAGGAAACGATCATAGAACAGACACGGGCCGGGGATGTACATAGACACGGGCATGGCATGGGCATTGGGAGAACATAGGCACTGGCATGAGGTGGGAATAGGTACAGGCATGGGCATGATGCAGTCCTGGCATAGGCATGGATCGGGGGAGGACACAGACATAGGCATGGCATGGGCATTGGGAGAAGGGCACGGGCATCACCTGGGCATGAAGGGGATTTGGGCATGCACGTAAGCATGCATGGCATGGAGAGGGGAGGACAGGTCTGTGAGAAGGGGATGGGCAAGATGTGGGCATGGAGAGATATATGGGCATGGTGATGAGATGGATCAAGGGTGGCCATTGGAATTAGAAGGTAATAGGGACAGGAGAGGATGTGCTTGGGTACGGGAGGCATGGGCTGGGCTTGGGCAGGGAATAGGCATGGGGATGAGTTGGAATGGCATTGGCTTTAGCATGAGAATAGAATGGGGATCAGGATGGAGGCAAGAAGAGAATGGAGATCTGCCTCAGGTGGTGCCTTCCTGTCCTGGCCCTGGTGAACCTGCCTCTCTTCTTGGGATCAGGTGGGCTCTAGTTTCAGCACACATCATGAGGAGCAGGAAACCTCTGTTCCTCCTATGCCTCTAGTTAGGCAGCTTGCATAATGTTTTGCTTTTGGGGTCAGGGGACATCATCCACAATGGTGTCAGGAGATGACATCACTATCATTATCAGTTACTATTACCATTTTTTAATATGGTTTTTTACATAATTGTGCTGTTTGATAATTAAAATCAAATTCTAAGAAAGAGTTAAGGTTAGTTCTTCTTGAGGAGGAAGATAAATGCTGCCAGTTTCTGCCTTTTAAATACTGGTGGGGGGGGGTTGTTTTTGTGGTTTTATCTGTTTTTAAAATTTTTTTAAACAGTAGAGACAAGAAATTAGGACTATTTAATTCTGCTATTCAACATGGCATGAAGAAAGAAAGGGTTGTTGTTGCTAAGTGTCAGGCCCTGCTACTGCTTCACTGCCTAACCTTGGGCAAGTCCTCGATAACTTATCCCAGTCAGGATATATCACCCATTGCCATTTACACTCAGCCTATTATTTTCTCATTCAACAAATAATCACATTTTTCTCTTTCAAGTCCCTCCTCAAAATTTACAAAACTTTTCAGCAACAGTCTCTACAGGGCTTGTGTTGACATTACAAATCTTGGAGTGACACTGGATTCAGCCCTAAAACCGCATTGTAAGAGGAGTGCTGAACATAATGGACTGCAGTACTTCATGCAGTGCTTTGAGCTACATGGGAATCATCCTCTTCATGGCATACCTTTAAATCAGCCAGGTACAAGTCTGCTATGTTCTGCCTTTTTCTCCTGTCCTAAAATTTCTAGCCT
Source organism: Daphoenositta chrysoptera (assembly GCA_013397915.1). Classification (NCBI taxonomy): domain Eukaryota; kingdom Metazoa; phylum Chordata; class Aves; order Passeriformes; genus Daphoenositta; species Daphoenositta chrysoptera. The sequence goes on along the minus strand of VZRO01004995.1, from coordinate 83,778 downwards.
TTGTGGAAAGAAAGAGATAAGATATGTGTTTTATTCCAAACCTAGAAATCAGAGTAAAAAGGCACACAGCAAATCAGAACATCATCTTAAAACAGCAGAGTCCTCGACATAAAGGTCTCCTTTGCAAAATAGCTGCTGCTGTTCACTGGTTTTTTTCAGTCATACATATTAAAAATGAAATATATTTGCATTGGCCTTATTACCTCTGGAATATATTCCATATCAGGAACCTAGACTATAGACAAAGGTAATTTAGGTCTCTGGAAGGAAAAAGTTTAACAGAGAAATATATATATTGTTAGGAATAGACCTTATCCAAATTCAATGGTAATTGTATAAGCCTTTCAAAAATCATACGGTATGCAAGCTTCCAAAATTTTGGAACAAGAAACATTACCATTTAAATGCCAAGAAGCAATTTTTTCTCTCTTGTTCAATACTAAATCAGTCACATGAGCAGTTTGCATTTGATTTTAGAAGGGAAATGGAACATCTCCTCTTCCAATTACATAAAACTTTTTCTTTTCTTGTTCTTAGTGCTCTTACAGTTTGTGTTGCTTTCCTGCAGTTTTGAAAGACTCATTTGATCCGCCCATTCGCGCCAGCCATTTTTTTTTTTTTTAAACTCTAGTGGCATTATTAAGAGAAAATCAGTAAACCCAAGTGGGGAGTAGAATGCTGTTTGTTTGCATTCTGGTTGGTAAATTCAAGTTTAACAGGTCAGCACTGTTTGTGTAATTGGCCTTTCTCTGTTAACTGAACTAGACAATAATGCTCCTGGAAAAAAAAAGAACAATAGTAATTTAACGGGGAAAAGCGACCTTGCTCAGGAAAATCCCGCTCCTGCTTCAATTCACAGTGAATTACTGTGGTCACAGAAGTGTGCTGCATACCAATTTGGAGCATATTTTATGAAGATGTACATTCAAAGTATCAGTGTTCAGCAGCCTGCCACGTTGTGCGTGTGTCCTGCACCTCAGCAGCTTTGCACTTTTCTCCTGGTGAACAGGGACTATTAAGTCAAGCTCTCCTCCACGCAGTGTTTACAAAGAGTTTGTAAAGAAGCCACATCTGTGGGACAAGAAAGTGAATGACAAGACTAATGCTTGAGCCTGTTAGACCTCGTGTGCCAGACAGCAAGGACAGCAAGTCCAGGAGCTGCCACTCCAATTAGCACTTAGTGTTCCTAATGCTGGCTTGTGTTTCCCTGTTGACATTTGCTCCAACAAAACAACGAAAACACCTTTTGTAAAGTCCCCATTCATCAAGCAAAAAAAGTAGCAACATCTGGTGGTCAAAGGCTTCTTGCTGGCCAAGTTCAGCAGCAGTTGGTTTGGTGAGCCCTTTGCCTACTGGAGGCATCTCCTAAGGGGCTGCACTGCTTGACAGCCACTACTAAAGATTTTAGGGTTTTTTCTACATCCAGGAGAATAATCCAGAGGGAAAAACTCATATATTTTAATCAATGGAAGTGAAACCATTTGCCTTTCAGAGACTATAAAATACACACCCCAGGGTTCAATGCTCTTTTCTACTCCTCCAGAACATTCTTAAGGGAAAATCACTCTTTTCTTGATGAATGTGCAATTCAAATGTGAAAATATGCCATTCTTCATGCTTTCTCCATAGGGTTCAAAATGATTTCTGTAATTAAACCCTTTTTGCCAACATTTCCTGATGAGAATATATTCTTTCTTTCTTTCTTTCTTTCTTTCTTTCTTTCTTTCTTTCTNTTTTTTTTTTTTTTTTTTTTTTTTTTTTTTTTTTTTTTTTTTTTTTTTTTTTTTTTTTTTTTAATACGAGGAGAAAAGCCATGTACAAAAGGCTTTGCAAAACTAGGTCTGGAGTGTTTGACCTTTAAGCCTCTATTTGAATTAGCTATTTTGTTTTAAAGGTGCACGAGGATGAGGATGAGGAACATGAGTAAGGGCTGCAGCTTAAGTTTCCAATCAGGCACTGCTGAAAGAAATGGCTGCAGGAGAAAGAGAGATATGGGTACCACTGCTAATATTAGTGTAGCTATTAGGGATGATATTAGCAGTGAGAACACATAGCCCAGTGTTCAACACACTTTAGCAGCCCCAAGTGTGTAACCAGGGTCTGTGTGGGGATCATGCTGAAATGTCTGCTACGGCATCAGTGCTGCACTGGTTCCCATGGTAGCTGGATCGAAGAAATCCAGCGTCTCTGATATGTATCAAGCTGTGAGGGGCAGTGTAGACAAAATTGGAGGCAATTAAGAAAAACACCTGTGTGAGCTTTTGTAGGACTTGGACCTGAAGTCCTCAACATAGTGCTTGCCACCACAGCATGGGCCATGGAATATAAAGAGATCAGGAAATGAGACAGAGCTTTTAGCCACCCACACAGATAAGGGGTGAAACCCCAGTCCTGTATGATAGATGGCAGGGCTGAACCAGAACTCGATGCAGAGCTGAATCCTGAAGTTCCCACACTGAGTTATGTCTTTAAAAAAGCTCTTGAGCAATATGGTGGAGCAGAAATCACTGGTGCTCTTTATCAAAAGCAAGATTTCCCTCCTCTTTCTTCTCACTCCATGAATGTCTGCAGCTTAAATCTGTCTGCATTGACTAGAGAGATGTCTCCACTACTGGTACCATGAGATTATGTCCAGACTGGGGATGGAGAAATCACATATTGAATCACAGAATTATTAAGGTTGGAAAAGACCAACTGTTAATCCAGCACTGTCAAGTCCACCAGTAAACCATGTCCCCAAGTGCCACATCTGCAGGTCCTTTGAACACTTCCAAGGATGGTGGTTCCACCACTTCCCTGGGCAGCCTGTTCCCATATATGATCACTTCTCAGTGAAGAGATTTTTCCTAATATCTACTCTAAACCTCCTGTGGCACAACTTGAGGCCCTTTCTTCTTGTCCTGAAGGCTCTTTCCTTTTGTAAAGGTCTTTCCTTTTATTAGCTGATTTTTACCAGGATGCTAAAGGCTGGAGAGGGTCATTCTATACTGATGGTGCCTTTTGTAGCATCTCAGTAGATCTTAGCTCTTGAGAAGAACAGAACTGAGCATCTACCCACAGTACTGGGTCTCATACCCTTCCTTTCCTTCCTTGCAAAGCACCAGTGTCTGTTGTTATACCTGAAAGCCAGCCAGGGCATACGATGGAGCTGAGAGTCTGCTCCTACTGCTTACTCAGGAAAAGTTCCCATCAAGTGAATTGGCCATTTGCCTGAGTGAATGTTGCAGGATTCGGCCCATATGCTTCTCAGCTCTTATATTTGCATAGTGCAGAATATGCTTACAGTACAGTGCCAATAAAACAAAACTATATACAGTTAAGCACAGAAAAATCAAGAGCACAGTTAATACCATTTACAAACAGCAGCTGAGCTCTGCAGCTGACATCCAGGCTTATAGACCATGCTCTGATGTGGGTAATGTGCACAAGACAATTATTTATAGGCAAGTAGGTGAAAGGTCCTGTAAGCATATAGGTCTCTATTCTCCTTTCCCTAAGCCTATTACATTCTTTTTCCCTGTGCATTGTTTATGTTTTAACTCTGTAAATTTGTCCCTTTTTTTTTTTTTTTTTTAATTTCTTCTAACTAAGGACAACATTTCAGGAGGTCACTTCTATGGAAGTCGCTTGTTCTTGAAGTAAGTGTTTTGGGATTGTGTAAATATACTGTATATACCATATGAAGTGAACTTCAAATGAGATGCTGGTTCATTCAGTCTAGTGAAGTAGAATGAGGTCTCTCTTATCCCCAGAAATTCCACTGATGTCTTAGGAAGAAGAAAGGTCTTCATCAAGAAGGTGTAGATCATGTCAAAAATGGTATAAATTGCTCAGAGGATCAAATTACACCTTTTCAAAGACATATTTTCCTCTCTAAAAATTTAAAGCATGGGTTTTTTTAATCCAGGGATAGGATAGAATATTTCTCAATTCACAGCACATGATAAAACAGCCACGAACAACTGTAATATAATACATCTTCGATACAATTGACCATTAGTATATTAGAAGAACCTCCAAAAAATAATTACCCTATTACCACACTGTGACTTCACATCCAATTTCGTTCACCTCACTGTACATAATGGATGAAATAGATGGCTTTTATATTTTTAATAATAACGGAATGTTCAGGATTTGGTATAGAAACCTGGCTACCAAGGTAATAGGTACATATAAGAACCTATTTAGAATAGCTGTATGAATAGGAATTGCCATTAAATTACAATGAAATACTGGAGCATATCAAACAGTATCAAATAAAACTTAGAAGGCCAATCTGCAACCATATTCAAGCCATAACCTCATCATGAAGAAGACTTTTTTCCTGATGAAATCTTCTGGTTTAGACACATGTGTGATATTTCTTAATTCTCCAATAAGGCCACTTATCTAGACTAACTTTGTGACTCACACCAGATTTATGCTAGTGCAATATCAAAATTTGTAATAATAGTCCCATTCACATGCTAGATGCTCTTGGGAAATGAAAAGCCACTTTCAATCCCAGAGAGCCCTGGTCTTACTAAAAGAACAGATCTGGACACATCTTCTTTCCCCTTTAGAGAATAACCTCTGAGCCAGCAGAATAAAGCCCCCACTTCCCCAGTTCCTTCACTTCTGGCATCTCCATTTCATGTGTTGAACCAACCATTGACTTCTGAGATGGCGAAATACCCACATTACTGCATGATAACAGAGAAAAAAGATGATCTTGTGGTATTGACACAGCAGATCTGAGTACAATGACTGGTTCTGATACACATTTCTAATCCTTGTTAATTTTTTAGGACTTAGTCTCGAGCCTGTCCCACTGAATCCTCACCAGAACAGTAAGTAGCATCAACATTCCCTGTCCCCTGCCTGGGCTGCCTCTATCAGCTGACACGTCACCACTCACAAGCAGGAAGGAGTCAAGCTCTGCTCCCACTTTCTGCTCTGTCCTCCAGATGAATTGTGTTAGTTTATTGGCAAAATCTAGTTTTTATTATTGTTTGCACTTCAGAGTCAATATGGATATGGAAGAATAAGCTGAAATATATGCCTTATGCATCCTTAATAACAGCGTGGCCTCTCTGTAGCTACGTGACAATTCCCTAACACTTTATTTAACAGTACCAATTTATCATGTCTGCTGTATCACAATGAAGTAGTTCAGTATCCCAAATTTATGAGAAGCGCGATCCTCTGTGCCTATTTATACTGCTTATTTCGAGACAGACCAACAGACGGAGTGCTAGCTTTCAGCTTGGAAAATCCAGATTCAGTTCCCCGGCGTAGCAAAAAAACTGTCTAGGCTTCAGTTTCCTCTGTATAATACAGATAAAAATACTTCCTCACTTTATCAGATGTTGTGAGGATAAGTGCATTAAAGACTGCAGGTCTCACCAGCACTACAATGCCATAATTATCTCAAATAGATACACGTAGTGCAAGTACAGTGATATTTAATACATACCCTATGTGTATAAACCATGAGTCAGGGCTGGTACAAACACAAGCCATGATAAGGAGTTAAAAATGCTGCTTACCTGTAAGTTCTTCCCTGGCTTGTGCTCCATGGAAGTTTGTGTGTCAGAGACCAGCTTCGGCTCTCAGTCGCGATGGAGCGGCGCTGCTCAAGTCAGTGGATTTATTTCAGTCGCACATTCCTGGAGGCAGGGGCCCATTGTCTGGGCTGAGACACTCAATCTGGAAGGGAAAGAATAAAAGGGCTCCAGTGTGTAAAGTCATTCATTGCAATCTGGAATGAACAAGGAAATCAGTGGGGTTGCTGGAGGTTAAGCAAGGGCAGAAATTGGTCTTTTATCATTGAAATGCCATAGGAAAAAAAAAATACATAAAGTAAGGGATCTAATCCTGCACATCTCTACTCACATCTCTTGCCTTTATTCATTGTAAGGGGTCACAAAGAAACAATCATGTACATTTGCAGGACTAGATGTTAAATGCATTTATAACAGAATTTCATAAGCAAGCAACTTCTTTTTCCTTGGACAGAGCTCCAATGAAATTTTGATATGACCTTTATATACTTCCAGATAAAATAAGATTATTTGGATTGCCATCCTACATAAGTAAATTTTCTACAGTAACTTCAAACTCAGAGGCATGAGACCATGCTTCAGAAGACAGCAAATGTTTTTGAAGATTAGATCTGGTGTTCTTTTAAGAGGAACTTTTGTAGTGAAAGAAAAGTAAAAGGATTGATTACAAAGCTTTCAGCACTGAAGGTGCATTGTATTACTGGAAAGAGTGGAGTGAAAGTTACTTAGAAAAGTTCCAGCAGCATCTGTGCTTATTTTATTGTACTAGATACCCTTGGCTATGATAACTTTATGCACAGCATCAAAATCATGAGATGTTTTCATAGCTATTCTACAAATGTAAATAAAATTTTGAGCAACACAGTTTCTTCCTGAAATGCCATCATTGACATTACTTTCTGAAACTTTTTATTCTCTCCATTTCAGGACTGCCCGTGTTGCGGTGAGCATCCACAACCCGACATCCAGACTTCAGATAAACACAGCAGTGAGGACAACTCAAAGCATGCTTACTGAGCAACAGTTCTTCAAGCAGGGAATTGGGTTCAACCAAGGGTTTACACCCACTTTCCTAGAGGGAATTCCATAACCTCTGGAGCTAGATTTTGTTCACATATCAACTGTGCATGTGTTAATCCTCCCAATTAAGGCATTTCACCTTTCACTTCCTTTACATTCCTCACTTCACATGGTAGACCACTGTGGGGCAGAGGATGCTACAAAGGAAGGATGCTACAAAAATTACCATCTAATAAAATGGCTAAATAAAACAAGTGGTTGATCCTATAGACTGTTACTGAATCATGAGTCTAACAGGGCCCAGTCCAAAACCCAAACTGCTAGTGCACACCACTACTACTGAACCCCAGAGACAGGTTGCAGAGTCAGAATACCCTGCCCATGGAATTGGGGTTGGAACTAGATGAACTTTAAGGTACCTTCCAATCCAAGCCATTCTGTGATTCTATGATTTTTTGCTGTAGCATTTTCACATTTAGTGACTACAGCTTTAGAAAGTGATGTTAAGTTGCAGGTTTTAGGATTCAGGGAGCAGTACGTTTAAAACTGGTCTTTTTTTCTTAGTTGAAATCCCCAGATATAGACTATGTAGCCTGTTAGACCTGATCATGCCTGATCCAGCCATTTTCAGAGTGCAACTGGGTCAGAGGATGGGTGCAAGTCATTTTCAGGGTGAGGGACTACAGTCTTAATATGCTATTTAATTTATCCTATTGGGCTGGATAAAGAAAACATCAGAAAATCTTTCATAAGCCTATTGGGTCAGATCAATAAAAGCCACATGAATGCCTTTAAATGACAATACAAGAAGGTCTAATGGAGCTAGTGAGAGATCTGCCTTCCTTTCCCTTTCCCTTTTGAATGTGTAGCTGTGCCACTCTGCTGTAAATTTACCTGAGGCAGAACAGGACTTAAACTCACACCTGCAAAGCAAAATAAGGTACTTCCCTTACTCTCCCTCTGCATCTCTCTGCAGGAGTGTCTGACACATGACATCTGTTAATGAGGGTTATAATCCCCCCGCCCATCCTATAACCCCATACTAGGTAGTGCTTAGACCCAACGGCCTCTTTTCCTGAGGAAATAAGGCTTTTATAGGAGTGCTGTCTGTCCATCTGGCTCTCCATCTGTCAATCCTGTGCCCAGCAATGTATTCTGAACCTGGTGGCTAATTTCACCCCATTCTCTAGAGAGGTAAAAGCTTAAAAGATATAAATATCCTACATATATTATGAAAATCAGCGGGGTGTGAGACAACGACAAAGCACAGCTCATGTGAGTGAAAGGCCGTGGTATAAGCTCGTTTGCTAATTGCTTGGCTCAGGCTGCCAGCTGGCCAGTCAGTACTTGCAAACCAGCCAGCTCAGCTACCTGTGAGTGACTTCTTGGATCTTCACACAATGCACCTGGCCAGCCAGCAGAAGAGAGGAGACCTTTATAGAGGGAGTAGGTGTGCACAGGGATAGACAAAAATGGAAAAGAAGATATGCGAAGGGCTGTGGTCAAAGAGAAAATGGTGTTATTGAAGGGGGGAAGAAAAGCTGGAGGGTGTGATTTTGTGGGGAGGGATATATGATTTAAGATGTTAATGGAGTGACTTGGTTGTTCATCCTGTCTTGAAGGACAGGCTTCGACTTAATTTCTTGACTGAGGACTTTCCTTCCCTGTTATTTTCAGGGCTTAAAAACAACCATTCTGTTAAAAGTAAAGGTCCTTATAATCCTTTACCTTCTTTCAGATGGTTACAATTAAGGAAAGAGCAAAAAAAGAGGACACAAGCAGAAAACGGCTTATGGAATGAGCCTTGTTATTCCCTCTCCAGAGCTAATAAACAGAGGCACCAGAAGACAAACTGGATTACATTTCAGAAGTCCAATTTAAAATGCTCTAAGTAAAGGCATACAGTAAATTTGCCGCAGTGTCAAAGCCAGAGCATCCAGTCTCCAAATCTCTGGTGCTGGAATTTCCCTGGTGTACATGGCAGCAGAGTTTCTCTGCTCACTTCTGTGTTCAGCTGACCGATGCTGTGTTTGGGTGTGAATTACTACCCTTGCTCTGTCACTGGAGAATGAAACCCTACTTCTGGCTTGGTTCTACCATCAAGTAAACAGATCCCACTGCTACTCCTCTTTCAAGTACATTTTGGCATTATTTAGTACCATTTCACTGCCAGAACACTTGGTCTTTCTCATTCCCCTGCTCCCTCACCCCCTACATTCCTTTCTGTGTTAGATGCATGCTCAACTACAGCACAAGAGATAAAGAACAAACATTCAGAACAGACAGACTCCTAAAAATCAGCTGAATTCAGGATTCCCGGTGTCAGAGGATAAGGTGCCTGAGCTAACCTACTGATAAAGTATGTGGTAAGTGAACCCTGTGATCTACACAGATAGCTTAAGCTTCTGCAGTGCTAATTACTATTACAACCTTAAGCTAATATTTGAGCCTTTCTTTTGAGCAAGGATGTGAAACAATTAGATTACAGGATTTGGAGCATTACAAAGAGAGATAAAAGCAGCAGTTTCGTCATGGTGTATGGTATTTTGTTTACATAGAGATAATAGCACTGATGATAATAATAATTTAATAACAATTATTCTATTTAGGTCCAAATTCTGATTTCAGGTGCATCAGACCTGCAACAGAATTCTCCTGAAGTTATTCAGATTAAGGCATGCAGATCTCTAGTCAGAGACCATTTTGGAGTGAAATGCCCTGAAGAGCCCAGAATGGTGTACAATGAGTTCTAGCTACTTGCAGTAGTAAATAGTGAGCCAATATTTCCAAAGAAAGGTCTGGGACTGAATATTTCTCTTTACTTCTGCCCTGAGCATCGCTGAGAACTCTGATGGCATGCACTGCACCCTGGTCCTGATGACAGCTCCAGCAGTGAAAGAGACCTCTGTTTTTTTGGTCTCTTATGCTTTCCTCTCTCCCTTCTCCACAAGAATATGCATATGTAAAAACACAATATGCTCGAATACAGTGGTAATGCATAGGAAAAAAAACAACAACAGCAAAACAACAGTTTACTCTAGCCGTGTGCCAGATTTAATACATATTATGTTTTAATGTGCCTGGGACATCATCTTTAGAACTTTCTACAGAGTATTAAAAAGAAAAGGCATCTTTTTTGCATGATATTTGGGCATTTTTTTAATGTCTCACTGGTTTCTTTTTTTGTTTTTTCTCCTAGGCACACAAGGGGGAAAAAAATCACCCCATGTCCATGACAACAGAGAGCTCTTCTGATGAACCATAAAATTCCTTGCCTCAGAGATAAGTCAGCTCATACAAATGAGCATTTGGCCCCTGAAATTTTGTTTCTGCTGAGATCATAGAAAATACATGACAAAACCACCCTTTGCCAAAAATTGAAATTAAGATTTTCCTCTACTTTGGAGACTAAAATCAAACTTCCTAACTGACAGTTTTTCAAGTATTTACCACCATTTCCTGTAAGACAGAATCAGTCACAAAAAGCAAAGCTAGTTCGTATATCCACTCAGGAATATTAAAAATGCTATTACAGCATTAAAAAATAAACCTATCTCCTAGCAGTGGATTTAAAGAAACTCTCAGCAGCTGAAAATCTGGTCCCAGAGTTAAAAGCAGCAAACAAGCAAAGCAATTAACTGAAAAAAGACAAGGGCTTGTTTTAGCAAGCCCTCATTCCACTTTTAGTCTACCACAATTATATAGGAAACCTAAAAGCAGGCAAGGTAGCCAGATAGGATATTTTTCCTCACCCATAGGCACGGGGGTCCCTTCATAGAGCTGCATCTCGCAGATGGTCAATACTTAGTTGAAAACTTGAAAAACAGGTTTTAAGCAAAAACTCTTCTGAGAATTAGATCCAGACTCAAGAGGCTGACAGCACCACTTGAAACAGCCAGTTTAATTTATTCAAAGAAAAGCCACATAGCTCAAGGACAGGTAAGTAGGTAAATAAGCCACTGTCAGCCCCTTCTTGGCAAAGAAAGGTACTATGAAAAGCCTGCATTAAAGGAAATCTCTCTGTGGGAAATGAAGGAGCCTCAGGTAGAGACATTTGATTTTTTTTTTTTTTCAGAGTGTGGCACAGGGGAGCGTGCACTGGCTCATCCTGTTGTAATCTAACATGTGGGTTGCTAGTTGTTGCGATGATATTGCAGCAACCTCTTCATTAAAGGAGCTGTGTCTTTAGCAGCAGTGATTAATTCTCTACATATAAAATCAAGACATTGTCACTGATACTGCTGCTTTCTGTTGCTCTTCCCCTTTTACCACCTTTTTTTTTTCTTTCTTTCTTTCTCATAGAGAGCAGGAAGGAACACAGAGAGGGATGGATAGGTACTATATGTTTCTTATTTGCTCAGCTGACAATCCTTTTGCTACTTCATTTCACTTTAATAGGATCTTCTTGTTACCCACCTACTGTATCTCAGCATGGAAAATCCTGGCATCAAAAGGTTGAAAGCTGGAGGCAAAACTTGCCTCCCTGCAGCTCTAGAGGAGGTAAGGATGAGACAAAGTCATTTGGTTGCTTTGCAAACAGTATTAGGGCAGTTCAAGAAAGTGTAGGTAAAGGACATTATCTTCCTCATGAATTAATCTCCAGCAGGCTTCTGCTCTTTCCAAAGGCAGAGACGATGAGGGAAGAGTCACATGTATTTTAGAAGTGTATAACTGTCAAGGAGAAGTGTTCAAAGGATTTCTTCAATATGAAATGTGAGTGCATTTTTGTTCAGCTTGTGTAGGGGTGTGTGTGTGTTTGTTCAAAAAGGGACCCTGTGACAGAAAGACGTGAGTGTAACAAACAAAAGGAGAGTGGAAACTCTGTCTGGGCAGCCTCCAGCTGTGTGTCAGTGTGCAGGGATCTGAGTGTGCATCTATGTGGGGATTCACACCCTAGGCAGCACCTAGGGACACATAGGGACCACCTGCACAAGCCCAAGACAAGTTCCTCTGACACATCTGCTGATGAGTTTCAGAGAAAAGGCAGCCCTGGTTTAAAATAGCCTCTGAATATAATATTAAAACCTTACACTTAAAACTAAAACTGCTCTTGGAGCTCTAGCTGCACCTTTATTTCCCAGCACTTACTCTGGGATTTAAAATCCAATGTCTTACCACAAGTCTTATTGCGGGGGGGATGGTGGGGGGGAGTTTCCTGCAATGAGAGAGTTGGATGGGAGGCACCTCCTTTTTTGGTCTGGGGGAAATCGAGGGTAAGATCAATGCGACAAAGAACCAAAGGGGATTAAATCAGGCATTTGTGTCGGCAAGGGGAATGCGGCGGGGTGGGGGGAGAAATTTCAGCTCTGCAAACACCAGACCTGACATTTCTGCTGTCTGCTCTGCACAGCGGCAGGATAGGGCACGCCGGGAAGCCTGTGTGTACCACTTCCCTCTGCTGGAGGCAGCTCAGACTGTTACCTGCCTCCCTCCATCCCACAATATTTCTATAGGTACTAAAAATGCTCCAACCCCTATCATCCGGCACAGCAGTGATAATGAAGTGGCCACAAATCCTTTCAGTAACTTTCATCTATACAAAAATCTCAGTGCTGACTGGGGGGTGGAACACAGCAGCTCTTCCAGCACAGAGAAAAAACAGGACGAGAGGAAAGGGACGTGTATTGCAGAGATTGTTTAAGCTGACACGTTTTGAAAGGAGCCAGAATACCACAGTCTGGACATGTAACACTTCTTGAAAGAAGAATGAACTCTCTGATTGCTCACAGCTTTGCACAGCCACGCACAGCCTCCCCCACCTCCAACACTCGGCAGCACCAGTTAGGGAGTGCTTTGGGGCTGTTAAATGTACTGGTGTAGGTATAACCATGCACTGATCAAGTTTGTGTTGGATCTTGTGCAAGATCACAGGTCAAGGGAATGTGGGGGACTGAATGAATTAGTGGAGAGAAAAAGAATCTGTCTGCAAGCTGTCTTCCCTGTTCACCTCTTGCATCATCTTCAGGCAGTAAAATACCTCATATAATACTGTGTAACTGATAGGTCTCCCCATCTAATCCCTTACTTAGAGATTGTAAACATCAGTGGTTTTATGCCCAAGGTCAACTATAGGCTGTAGAAATAGATAGCTCAGATGGAAATAGATTTTTTTTTTCTGTCTTGAGTATGTAGAATATTTCCTAATGTTTAATATGTTATATTTGCCCTTAGATGTATCTTAATGACATTCCCCAGTAGCCTTGTGGGACCAGCCCCAACTGGACCAGTCCCAACAAGACCAGGTTGGATGGGACTTTGAGCAACCTGGTCCAGTGGAAGGTTCCCTGCCCATGACAGGGGTTGGAAGGAGATGATGTCCATGGTCCCTTCCCACCCAAACCACTCTGTGGTTCTTTATTCTATGGCCACCACTCCTGTAAGGCCACTGAATGCCACAGGCTTCAGGAGTACCGGGAGTGTGAAAGTCCTGGAGAGCCAGGGCTGGCCAGCAGCCTGGGGGTTTTCATACTCCGCCATTTTGCTGATATCAGCCTTGTCATTATCCTCTCATGAGAGCTCATACAAGAGGAATCACAATCTAGTAGTTCTTTGCCATTAATACACCAAATCCTATGAAGTATTTTTAAGAATCAGAGTGCCACTGCAGGAAGACACAACCAGGTTACACAACAATTTACAGTTGAAGAGGAAAGCACTGTATTTATTACAAAGATATTGTCTATTAGAACATTTTAAAAAGAAGTCAAGTTTATATTTTGTGCAAGAAATATTCTTATTTACCTACCATTTCCCTCAGATAAACTGATTTTGTAAAGGATGTGTATTACTCCTAGCTTTCCTGTCATCCCAATGGAATGGTGGACCATGCTAGCTCCTCAGTCACAGTCACCCACACCACTGTTGAAACAAAGTTTGCCCTGTGATTCATATTGAATCTTAGTTGTAAATCCAACCTCAGTAAAACAAATCAACAAATACCTCTTTTGTAAGAAAAATGGGGAGTGAGTAAATATGGAGATATTCCATCATTTCACTACTTATTTATTTATTTTTAAGGGGAAAGGGATGGCAATGGCCTCACAGGCTGAATGATAACACCCATCTATGCCAACAGGGACACTTGCTACAAACTGGAGCTTATTTTTATTAAATAAGACGCCAAATTAAGGTGCAAATAAAAAGAAATCAAGTTTTCTGTATGTCCTGGGTTGCATTGTATTCTATTACCATCTACATGAACTGTTAAGACCAGGTGGGTGGTGTTGCTTGCCTCCTCCCTCCGGACTATCTTCTGTTAATGAGTTTCGCCACATGACTCATAGATGACCCGTTCCGGACAATGTTCTGTTAATGGCCCATCAACGCCTTGCCACATGACTGACAAAATTAGATCATCCCATTGAGAGATGCTCCGCCCAGAGGGAGGAATCCAAGCATTCCATCCTGGATATAAGCTGAGATTTTGAACACCACAGGCAGCCTTTCCACTGGATTCCCAGAGGACGAGACCCACATAGCCACCGCTGGACCTTCTGAGACCAGACTCCTCTATAGGATCACTACTCCCAACAGGACCACCTCATTCGGACTGCTACCAACACCCCGACCAACAGGGTGCCAGGTTGTATTCTGACTCTGTCAGGTTTTTGGTTTTTTTCCTACTATTGCGTTTATTTTACCTTTTTTCCCTCTTCCTATTAAAATTGTATTTCTGACTTGCAGTCTTTCACTGGTTTGTTTTCAAACCTTGACACTGTATCTCACATGTATGTATCTACATTGGCATTTAACTTTCATCAGGTGGGTGCTATTGAGCACCCCAATATGTTGATAGCATTTTAACATTTCTACAGGGACTAGAGGGTTAAACTAGTAGGACAGGTCTTGTTATGAAGACAGCTGAGAGGGATTAAAACCATAGTATATCCAGATATTTTCCTAGATGTCAAGGCAGAATTCTTCCTAAAGATCTCTGACGCAGGCAGGAGCTGTGGTACAAAAGTTATCAAATATAAGTCGAAAAATTAGGGAAGAACATAATGTTCTAAATACTGTCCCTCCAGCCTCACACTTGAATTTTGAGAAATTTCATAATGACAGTTGTGTGAAACAGAAACTATGGGTAATTAGCTCCCTTTGGAAAGTAATAACTAAATTTATCCCATGTACAACTTCACTGAAGCCAAAGAAATTAAAGAGCTGAGGTTAGTCTGTAGTGGCCAAATCTCATGTCTTTGAGATTTTAATCTCTTTGGAAGTGTGAAAAATTAGGTTTCCACATTTGCATCAAATCAATGGCAACCTCCATAGGCACTCCTTTATTCATATTTAAAAACAAACAAACAAACAAAAGAAATAAAGAAATAAAGAAACAAACAACAAGGAAAAAAAATTAAAAGAGGAGAAAAAGATGGAAAGAAAAAACAAAATAGAAAAAAGAGAATTGGAAAAAAGGAAAATACAAAGGAAAAACAAGGGAAAAAACTAAAAAAAAAAAAAAAAGAGGAAAAGGTAGCCAGAATGTTTTAAGATGTCTAAGTTATTGCTCTTTAAATGAATAGGAAACAACAGATTTTATTCTGTCTTTCTTCCCTCTGATAAGGAAATTCTGATTTCCCTTCTTCGAGCAAGGAAAGATAACTAAATGAATGCACTTACTGGTCACACTAGAGATGCTTTATTTCCAATAGCATTTGATCTCTGTCTGATATTCCTGATTATCTCCACCCATATGAAGTAGTCTGGCAATGAATGTCCCTGCAGTTAGGGTATGATACTGGATATGATGTTAAATCTCTCTAACTGACTTTTAAAACAATTTCCATATTACTTTTTCAAGCATTCCTTGTCATTGCCACTCTCCTTTGACCAGAACAAAAAATCAGACATATAAACAAAATCAGAAAGGGAATACACTTTGAGGGTGACTTCCTGCACAAAGGGAATGAAAAGGAAAATACTCTTCCCTCTCATTAGAGGAGCTGCCTGTAGTAAGGTGAACCTGAGCAAGGACAGTGATGGAGGGAGAGACCTGAGGCAAACCAAGATCTGGACCAAGAGCTTTCCAGGGATTGTCACATTTGGCTGTGGACAGAGTGGTTTGGCAGGGCTACAGCCAGTCTATTAGCCTGCTGGGAAAAGAACGGGGCCATGAGACTGATGAAGGAGGAAACGCTGACCTTAATGTTGTTTCCAAAGATGCTATTTTTTTCTCTAAGTTGAAAATAAAATAAAATAATAAATAAATCAAAACAAACAACCACAACAAAAACATCTAATATCTAATATCTAATGTGCTTTTGTAAAGGTGCAATAAAAAATTAGATAGCATGTGTGATTTAGTGACAAGTGAAAACTGTTCTGGTCTGTAACTGTTAATGCAGTCTGACGGGTGCTCCAGCCTCCATGGCATCTTTCCACAGCTCTAACAGGGCTCTGAGCAGAGAGTGGCACAGTGAAGTTTGAGCCCTTAGACAATGCACTGCTGAAACTCAGTTTTCCTCATCCAGAGAAGTTAAATAATAAATGTTTTCTGAACCTTTCACAGGTCTATGCTATCCTGTGATAGAAAGAAGGCTAATTTGTTAAAATATTTAATACAAAATGTTTTCCCATTGTAAAAGTGTTTGTGGAGGAACTGCAGCATTTGACCATCAGCTTTATAAAGCTCTATGACACCTCAAGCTGCAGTAAGTATTATGGAGCTAAATATTACTTCACCATTCTTGTGGATTTTGATTTTACATAGTAATAGGTATAAGGTTCTCTTCAGTGTGTCCCTGAGAAGGACAGGGCTCTCTCTCCAGCTTTTTTCTATTCATCAGTGTCTTTTGCTTTGCTCTGTACAAATGTTTGCAGTGATTTGTAAGCAGTCTATGCAGAGGTAGACCCAGCTGAGAGTTATTATTACACTCAGACAGCTTTATGCATTGACCGAAGATAAAATACACTCATCTCCTTAATACTATATATACACTTTCTCTATATATAGCATTAAAATGTCCTTACTGACTCTCTAGCCATAGGATCAGTAGCTTGCATTTATATGTATACTTCTTTCTTTTCTTTAGACCTACCATAGTAGTATTCACACTGAATCAAGACAGCTTTGTTTAGTTTTGTTCCAGACTATATAGTTTCTAACATTGCAGGGACACAGTGGTTCAGAGCATAACTCTTCAGATCAGGAGTTTGGACAACTGCTACTGAGCACTCAAGTCTTCTTAACTTCTTTGAAAACTGAGGAGAGCAGTGATTTGTAAAACTGCCTTGAGATCTGTGACAGGTGGATGCCAAGTGTGACTATAAATGTAATTTGGGCAACTAAAGGGGCTGGAGCCAAGCCCTTTCAGAAGCACATTTTTAAATAGAGGATGCTGAAAATCTCAGGGTCCCCTATTTAAGCTAGAATGCTTTCAAAGCTTGCCAGATCATCCACATTGAATTTAGACAGAGAATTCCAGAAAGAAGGAAATACTCTTAACAAGGCAGGTGGCTTTGTGCAAGCTCTCTGTGACCACTAAAATCAGGAGTATACTTATTAAATATTATATCAGAACTAAGATTGTTAGAAGACTGCATTCTTCATTTAGCAGAGATCTAGCACTCCAAGAAGGGTTTTGGGCCACTAGTAAAAATAAAGGCAAATATGTGCTCCTATACAGAAGAACAGTCTGGCAAATTTTCTTTCTCTTCATTACCATTGATTCCTGGTTGAAAAGCCCATAATGCATGGTAGCTGCAGCAGCTCTGCTAAGATTTCTAAAGGAAAGTCACTGCAGCCCATTGCAAAATCTCTTCCCTGTTCTCAAGTTTCACTGACCCGTGGGTCAGTGCTGTTAATGTAGATTTCTATGCTGGTGCAGCCATAGTGTTAACTGACAAGGATGACAGTCTGGCTAATTTATGCAGGCACCAAAAAGATAGCTAACCCATAATTTTGTTATGTTTTCAGGGCTTGACTTTTGTTCTAGATGTCAACAGGGTGTGCAAATGCCACGCAAGTCTCCCTTAGGACTTGGCGCAAGTTCATATGCAGATACTTCTGAGAGTGTCTTGTATTCATGGACTTAAAAAACTCAGCTTAAATATATGTAAGCAAAACTAGTCTTGATAGACAATATAAAAATACTGTATAAACTCCAGAAAACTTCTATATATTTTTACACGGATATGCACACATATGTACACAAATGCATATGTATATCCACACATACATGTTATGCACACAGGATTTCAAGATAAACTCATTGGTCAATTTTGAACAGTCCAATTTACCTCCTTGGACTGTGTTTGTAGCTGATTTACTGGTTTTCCCCATTTTTCTTTTAATTACTATGTTGAAAATTTCTTAGATTGGTAGTGCTGGAAGCTGTCTCTTCAAAAGAAAGAGCATATAAGCACTATGAGAGGAAACTCCTCCAGACTACTCCAACAGTGCACCTCAGCTTTTTTCTGAATAGAAATGCTTTTAGATGTGAAAGACCCGATGACACAAAAGTTCCTATGTAGATCCCTCCAGGGCATGGCAGTGCTGAATTTCTTGGCAGGGCTGAATGAAAATATCTGTGCAAAAATCTGCCCTTGCACTTGCCGATGCAAATAGAGGGCTTGTGTAGATCTTAACTGAGTGCTGATCAGGAAGGTAGAGCCTGTTCTTGACTAGGATATAGGGTATTTTAGAAGTGAGTGTTTTCCTGGATGTGTGGAGAAGGTTAAAATTTTGAAGAAGAGAAATTCCAGACAGAGGACTTCTCTGAAGGTCTCTTTTCTTTTGGTAACATTCTCAGATAAATTTTCTTGATCAGGAGAACCTGGGAGAATTTGAGTTAAAAAGTGAAAAAAGCTGAGAGATAGTAGGAATAGTCTTAGAATCAGAGAATGAACAAAAGTGTGTGAAAAAAGCATAGGAGACCCAGTTTTTCATAGGTGTTTAGATTATCCAAATTCAATTTAATCAATGATATCTGATCACCACAGCAAGCTTCCTAGAAGTTTGGTTGGTTTGGTAGTTCAGACTTGTTATCCCCTCTCTGCCAGATCTGGCATATGAAAATTATGCACATTAAGAATTCAATTATAAATTTAGTAATAAGGGTTGAAAAATATTTATAAGACCACACACACACAAATTCTTTTCCGTTTGTGATCTTGGACAAAGACACCATTTATGATCATAAAAACTAAGCCTTGCCATCCAACCACTACCACTATCTAGCTTCATCTCTTGTACTGCTCAACTCTCATACCAAACACTTCTTATATAGGGACCAGTAGATTTACTTGGAGACAGCATCAGTGCTGGTCTTTTTTTATCACCATACCGAAGGAGGTAAAGAATTTTAAAGCTGCTGGCTAATACCTTTCCTTACTGACTGAACATCACTTGAGCATGTGATATGCATTGCAGCAGGCAGAATGTTTGACATCCCAAATCTTTCCTTGTCAAAGCAGGAGCACTACCTGATCCCATTACTACAATGGCTTGATTCCTTGAAAAATTGCTAGCAGCTATTGAGTTTTTCAGATTTATTCTAGAACAGATTTTCAAGGCTGTCTGTAGAATGCCAGTGTTAAAGATGAAGCTGATTTTATTCCTGTATTTTGGGCTCTTGAGTTAAATACACATTTTTGAAATGTCTTTCTGATGCTTTCCTTATTAATGAGTGTTTTCAGAAATAAATGTTGGTTGTTACAAAAATATTGTTTTGCACTTCTCTTTTGTTTCCTGTCGTTTGGTAAATGCTTGAAATCAGACTTTTAAAATGGTAAACAGATGATACAACAATAATTAACAAATATTTCTCTGAGTGGGGAGCTAACAAAGCCTACAAACCTTGGAGTTTCTATTCTACACTATCTATAGACCCCCTCCACCACAGCAGCCCCATTCTTTTTCCTTTCTTTTGCTTTCTTTTTGCCCCTATGATCTCAGCTCCCACTTCCAAAGCTTGCAGATATCCTGTAGATAATAATTTTCTCTCAGTACCCTCCATGCCTCCAGGCTCTCTTCTAACTCTAGCAATTATCAGCTGGCAAAAGACACCGCGTGCTGTGACTGGTTCCAAAATAGATGTGTGGTAACTGGTGGCCACTACATACAGGTTGACTGTGCAGGGTCAGACCATGCAGAAAAAAGTCCTGTCATAACTTATCTGACCAAAGGTTGCTCCCAGATTTGGAGTCTTTGGAGTTTCGGAATTTCAGTCTTTTCCTCCCACTTTCTCATTAATTTTCATGAAACTTATCAGTACCTCATTATATTTTCTTGGAGATAATCTAGTTCTTGTTCAATATGACTAATTCAAAAATGATCTCAGGTTTTACTAAGGGAACTGATAAACAGATGTACAGGCAGAGGAACTGCATCAGGCTTCAGGAACCCAGAGAGAAAATTAGACTATCACCAAGTTTGTATGATCTCAGGAGAATCGATATCTATTCATTAATTCCACTTCATGACATCACCTCATCAGAGAGATAAATATTACTGTTCTTTAATGTATAAATGGGTCAACAGAGGCATGAAGAGGTCAGGAGACTCTTCAAGGTCCTAGATCAACTCTGTGGTGGGTCCAGGGATATTTTTTTGACTGGCCTGTACTGTAACCTCAAAGTCACTGTGTACTCAACTTGGTCTTCAGTAAAGGTGTGGCTTTGCCATGAAGCAGTTTTAGGAATAAATGTGCAAACCATGGAGTACCTCTTGGGATAGCCTCATGGCCTGACTTATTTGATCCTTAATCCATCCCTGTGACAGGCAGCAGTTACAGACACCATCCCTGCATGGGTAGAGGGGCAGAAAGGGTAAGGGACACAGACATCACTTACAGGCTCACTAGACTTCACTAACTAGATTAAAGTTACTGGTCCTGATACCCATCTTGTGAGCCCTTGGATCCACACATTTACCTGGTGTTGTCTCAGCTGCCCATCCTCAGGTCATGCCATATCCCATGGGAAAAGTCCTTTCTTTCCTCGAGGCTCATCCCACATAGACCCTGGCCATGCCCAACTTTTTCCTGTAACTAGGTTTACACCTGCACCATTGATGCCTTAAGAGGCCACCTATAAGAAGAGACCAGACAGGAGTAAGGGAATAAAGGTGGATGTTTATTTGAAGGGCCTTCAAGGTACACCCCGGGAGCCAGAGGCTATTGCCAACATGGACTCCAAGATGGACAACAAGTCACGAGTTCTTTACATCTTTATAGGTTTGGTTCATTTGCATAGCCAGGGTTAACTCTCCAATTAAAGCTTCAGTTTAATGATGTAATTCCCCTCAGCTTGCCCCCCTTTCAAAGGCTTTTAGTTTACACTTTTTGGGCCTAGGACAGTCTAGGTGTCCTTGAAGAGCAGGCTGGAGAGGCTTTGTTATGACTACTCAGTACGAGAGAACAGAAATTAACAGGCTACAAGAAACCTCAGAGCTACACACTAAGCAGTACAGGATTTTGAAAAATATAAAAGTCAAAATCTAAGGCATCACCATCTCCCCTAAAGTTCAGATCCCTCCTCTTGCTCAACCTTATTCTGTTAGCCCCTTCCTCTCCTTGAAGCAGATGAGAGCTCCCTTCCAGAAAACATCCCCAATGCACCTGAGACTTGGACAAAACGCCAATAAACATCGGGAGACGTAATATAAAACTCTGCTTCTCAGTGACATCAACAGCAAACATTTTATTCCTTGACTCTATCCTTGCCTGGAGTTACACAACTTGATCTAAAAGTCTAGGTCTCAGCTGAGTTTCCCTGGATTTGTTGCATATTTTCTTTACAGCAGCTATCTTAAAATTCCTTAAACTCCTTGGGCATGACCCTGTCCCCTGGTGTGTATCTTCTGATTTGGTTTGGTGACCTTCTCTTTATGAAGTAAAGACAGTTTAGAGACGTCTACCAGGAAAATCTCGGTCCTTCAAACTCAGCTTTGTTTTCCCAGACTGAATGGCTCTTAAAACCCTGGGAGTTTATGTGATTAAGGACTCAATGAACCCCATGAAAGACTCTGTAATTTGCCCAGCTATTGGTATTTTAAACCAGAGTGCTTAGGTCTTCCTACACCTCATGATATGAAACATGTTTACACTTATGAGTCTAATTATTTTAATCAAATTAAGTGGCTGCTATGTTTTCCTTATCAACATGTCCTGAGAAAATATAGCCTTAAGACCATCTGAGATAATTTTAATAAGCCACAAATATTTTGGATGTGTTTTATCTTTGTTTCAGAAATGTTGCTTTGCCAGTGGAAAACAGACACAGCAAAAAGAAGTGACATTATTGTTAAAGACAAAAGGGAAGGGAAGGGAAGGGAAGGG
>VZRO01004995.1:0-61776 GCA_013397915.1 Daphoenositta chrysoptera | reverse complement strand
GGGGAGGGATTTTTCCTTCTGTACTTTTCTATTTATATTTTTCTGCTTATTGATGAATCAGAAATGAAAAAAAAAATAATCTCCTAACTTAAATTGAGAAACCTTGATTTGGTTTCTGTCTATTGTGACGGCTTTCTATGTGACCTTGGGCCTGCTATTTCCTCACCTTAAAACATAGTATCAAAACATGTTCTTGCATTTTTGGCTGAAATAAATCCTAAGCTCATCAGACAAGCCTTGCCTGTCACTATAGCCTCGTATGCACATACGGTCCTGATCTCAACTGATGTCTCTAGGTGCTAATGCAATGCAAAGACTGCAATCAAAACTTTGCAGTCAACTGTGCTAAGTCAATCATCTTGTGAAAATAAAAGCTTTGGGAATCCCATGAGAAGTAAATAAATGGATAAATAATGAGCAACCCTACTGCAGCTCAGCTCATGTGATTTTGGACAGAAACAAGAACTTAGCACTGGTGTGAATAGAGAACTCTGGTGTGAATAGCAGCCCTCAGTTCTCCTCTCTGAGAACTCCCCTTGAAATGTCTGCCACCCTGCATTTTTAACATTTTTTCACCGGAGCACAACAATGTACTTAAAATAAAACATATTTTTACCCAGCCATCTTGCCACTTGAAGATTCTGGACATTTATGAGATGTGATAATCTCAAATTACTTTTCTCAATTAAAGAGTAAATGCACTTCTCTTCTGTGAACAGGATTTACCTCACAGAGCTGGCTGGGCCACACCAGAGGCCTGTCACATATAATCCACTTTGGGTTTTTCTAGATCAGCAATTCTCAAGTGTCTCAGGGCAGCTAGATTTGGATATTGGGAGCTCTGTGTATGTTCAGTATACTTCCAGATAATCCACATTATAACACATTGACAATCAAAACCATGGTAGCCATGGATTTGTATGGGACCAGCTGCTTAGCAAAACTGCTGGCCTGCAATTTTTAATGAAATCTTCTTTTCTGTCTTTCATGTTAAATACAAGTTTGCTCAAACTTGTGGCAGTAACAGAAAGGACATATCAATTTCAGCCTACACTTTTGTGATGAAAAGCTTTCTGGCTGCAGCTATGTGGTTGGGAATCAGAAAGTCACTCACTCAAAAAAGCCTGGCTGTTTGATGACCAGCAAGGTCCTCTTGCAGCTGTATAAATAACAAAATATTCATTTGGCCAGAAAAGAGACAAGTTCTTTAGTCCCATGCTTAAAATCTAATTTGGGATGTGAGAACTCTGCACACTGAAGTCCTTGCTCCAATAAGCATGCATTTATTTACACAAAGAGCTTGGGCACCTGAAGTTGAGGGAAAGACACAAGCCTCAGGGAGACCCAGGAAAATCCTGATGTCCAAAGTAGCTTTTCTAAACCAAATAATTACTAATAGCATAGCACATACATATTCTTTCCCCTCCCTTCCCCCCCACTGCTTCAGATAGTTCAGTTTGACTTTAGTTCAATTTTTTTTTTAAACCTGAGCAGTTTTGTAGGGACAGGAAAACCATTTCCAAACCCACCCAACTCTACCTGGCATCCATCACCACAGAAGCAGACACTCAAATACTAATGGTGCCTGTGAAGCAGAAATTGAACTTTACTAAGAAAAATTAAACCAATTAATCATAGGCCAAAACTTGAGGAAAAAACCCAACAGAAATCTTGCAGTGTGCTGTGAAAGCTGCCAGCTTCTGGGATTTGCTGTAGGCTCACAGGAGCAGTGTGTTACTCTGCTTCTGCAGCAGCTACCTTGAAAACAGAGCTTTAAACAGGGCCAATAGTGCTATGGTTTAGAGAGTCAAACCTATCTCAAATATGCGCAATGTAACTCAGACTCAAGATTTTTCGCTTTGTGTAAGCCTTTTGGTAAAACTGGGCTAGAAATTACCTGAGGATCAATTGTTTGGCAATTTGCCAGGTCCTTCTGTTCCTAATCTTCTATTGAAGGTAGATATATTCATAGATATCTATTGCTTGCTCCTCCTCCTTTCCTCATGATAAGAGGTAACACACACAAATATACAAAGCTATGACAGGTGTACACATGAGGAAACAACCTTTCCAGCAATAATTGCCTTTCAATGAGCCTCCCCTCACTTTCAAAAGTTTATCCCTTTCCATTAACCTTAACAAGAGCCTCAGTGGTTACCCTTGCAAATGTAAATACTCTCCTCGAAAAAGTTTTGGCTTTTTCAGGCTGGACAGCTGGATTGCGTATGGGCACAGAGAGGCAATGGCCTTTCAGGAATGCCATTTGCATAGGTGTTGGCAAGCCAGGTTAGCTTGAGGAAGGTTGAATTCACACCGCTGCTCGTGGTAGCTAGCGCTGTGGACGCCTGCCTGTTAACGTGCTGTGAATGGGGGCGTGTGTGCTTTCGGACAAAAAGGACTCCACGCCTTAATGCTCTTGCCAGGTGAGTCCTGTGCTGCCTAGCTCAATGATTGTGAATTTCAGCTTGGCTTGGCTGCTGTGCAATGCAGAGCTATTCACCTTTTCACTCACTCCCTCCCCTCTCCCAGCATCCCCCACTCTACAGCTACTTAAAAAGTTAGGCAAACTTTATCATCAAAAAACAGATCAAGTCATTTGGCTCAAATCACCAGAGCTCAGCAGCAGAGCACAGCATGTTGGAAAAAAGAAAAAAAAAAAAAAAAAAAAAAAAATCTTAATTTTTGGCTTCTTGTCAGGCTTGGAACCATATTTGCCAAGTATCTCATGAAGGATAGTTTGGATATTATTCAGGGATCTTCCTGAAAGCAGCATGTACCAGAAAACACACACACCACTTCTTAGGCAGTTTTGCAGACTCAGGATGTGCTAGATGAGCCTTTCCTCCCTGAGATAAATCCAACAAGCAATTACTCTGAGAGATATTTTATCCTGGCAGAAGAAGGGATGTATTCAAGTACTTTAGGATTTAAGGGACTTGCATTTCGGTGCAGGCTTCTTTAATCCAGTTTTGCTTTTTTGGTGTGGTGCTCTGTTCTGTCCATACTCAGTAATACTTGTCTTTTTTGTAAAGGACTTGGAGAAGAACAAGTGAAAATGCAGTGTGATATAGAATGCTTGTTTCCAATGATGGGACACCTACCACTTACCTGGGCAACCTGTGCCAGTATTTCGCCACCCTCACAGCAATTTCTTATAGCTAATCTAAATCTACCTTCCTACAGATTAAAACCACTACACCTTGTCCTGTAACTACAGGCCCTGCTAAAACATTTGTCCTCATCCTCCTATAAATGCCCTTAAAGTCTTGGAAGAGGCTCTAAGGTCTCCCCAGAGCCTTCTCTTCTCCGGGCTGCACAACCTTAACTCTCTCAGCCTGTCTCCATGGCAGAGGTGCTTCAACCCTCTGAGCATCTTTGTGGCATCCTCTGGACTTGCTCCACATCCTTCTTATGTTGGGGGCCCCAGAGCTGGATGCAGGTGGGGTTTCAGCAGAGCAGAGGAGTACAGTCACCTCCTTTGCCCTGCTGGTCATGCTTCTTTTGATACAGCCCAGGACACTACTGACTTTCTGGGCTGTGAATGCGCATTGCTAGGCTGTGTCCAGCTTTTCATCCACTGTGATCTCAACATGATTATTCTTTTTTTCACTGTAGTATAGAGTAGCAAGTTTAGGTCCAAACTTGCTGATTTTCAGAGACACAGATAGGTGTAATTATCTCCAGTGTATCTAAAAAGATGAATTTGAATTTACAAACATAGCACTCTTTCTACCTGTTTACAAGCTCTCCTTGTTAGGTGTGATCTAAAGTACTAAGTAATGGTGTTTATTCCATCCTCACAGTCCTCAGGGAAACACTGAAGAGAGTCAGACCAAAAACTGACCACTGCCAACCTTCATGTGGAACCTCTTTTCAAAAACACGAAATTCTTTTAGCACATCTACTTCTATTGTAGCTTCATTTAAAGCCCAGGTTTGTTAAAAGGCTGATGTCTCAGAGCCTTACTGAAGTCATGGAAGAGGATTGACACTGGGGCTTTATCATGGCCCCAAACTATCAAGGACAACTCTTACCAAAATACTCTTACAATATTTCTTAAATATTATACGATATAATCTGCTGATTTGAAAACATCTAACTGATCCAAACAATTACTTACCATACCTTCCTTGCTTCACTATTGATTTCTCACTCTTTCAACCCTGGTATTAATTTTATTAGCCATCCAATCACAGTTAATCTTTCTAGGGAAGAATAAAGCAAAAAGGCATTGAATGCTTCAGCCCCATCATCAGTTACCTTCTTTCTTTGTCCACTGAGTAATGGTCCTGCATTTACATTTCTTTTAGTGACAGAACTGCTTTAAGCAGCTTAGCCCTCCTCCTTTCCTTTTGCCATCCCTCTTTCCTTTGCATTACTGCTCATTTGTGCCAGTACAACAGTTTGCAGGACCGCATGGTGAACAAATTAACTGATTGAAGTTAAAAATAAACATGTTTTGCAGGGTTATTTCTTCATGCTCTTCCCTTCCTCTTATTATTATTACTAATGCACTTACCCGATATGCTTTTATATTGCTGTAAATCCTTTGCATAACATTTTGTCCTTTCTTTGTCTCTATGTGTTTGTAGTTATATTACTTCCCATTGTTTTGACCTACCTTCCATTCTCTTACTCATTGTTTCCTAAATTTCATAGAACGGAGATGATCATGCATCAGACAAGCTCTTATTAACCTTCCTACACCTTCCATATGACAATTTGAGCCCCAGAGCTGTCTTAATCAGCTTTTTGGAACTCTTTATCCCTAGATTTGCTTCCCCTGAGATCTCTTCTACCAATCAGTTGAAGTTATTAATATACCTTTTCTTAAATGCTTTTTGCTTTTTATTTCCTGTTTCTCTCTATCTTCAAAGGAATCAGAGTGTACATCCTCTTATCTTTGTCTTTCTACTTTATTTTCTCAACCAATTCCTATCTATTGGTCAGAAGAGTACCTACAAAGCCTTTTTTTTTCGCATGAACCATTCCAATTTTTGGAGATAAAAGGAAGCTTCAAGAGCAACCCAGGAATTTGCTATTCTTGCAGTGTTTCTGTTCTGACTGTAGTTTGGTGTCAATGTGCCCCACAGACAACAACCCGTGGGGTTTGAAATTTTCCTGTAGCTATTCAAGGCATTGGTGTTGATGCCATGATGATTTTTTACCTTTTCTTTTATACCCTTTTTATATAGCTTTTATGTATTCCTAGTGCTTCTAGCCCACATTATTAGATTTAATATTTTGTTAAGCCAAGAGACCAAACATCTTGGAAGCCTTGTAGTGAGGGGTCAGAAAGGCCCAGACACCAAGGTCCTCTCTAGATCACATTCTGTAAACTGAGATAGGCCCATCCAGGGAAAGGCATCCATGTCACTTGCCTATCTGATGGTTGGTTAGCCCATCCCATCACTCTGTTGGCTTCCTTTCTATTTCAGCAGGATGGTTTCAGCAAGTCTCACACTGAATTCTGTCTCCCAGAGCCAATGATATGTCCTTGATCTATAAACCATGTCTTTTCCACTGTCCGCTCTGGACAAGCCATACCTTTTTACATCAATATTCCAGTCACATGAATTAGCCTAGCGAACCTCTGCTAAGCCAATTAAGACATAATTCTAATTATGTATTAAGATTCCCAGTTCCTCTGGCTTATTCCCTGTACAGCTTACATTAGTGTAAAACCATTTAAAATGTTCAGAACATTGACCCAGCGGTTTCCTTTTCATCTCCCCTTTGTCCCTTTATGTACACACTCTCTTGTTTCTGGCAAATTTAAGTGCTTCCGTATCACACACATTTAAAATTGGTAAACAACATCTGGGACCATACATTTTGATACTGAGGTAAATTATATTACTCAAATATTGCACTATTAAAATACTAAAATGTTCTTAAGCACTAGAATTTTGTAAAGAGTGATATTTTCTGAAGTACCAGCACAGCAACTGGATGTGTTAATAGCATTAAAATAAGAATGAGTGAGACAGATAGGTATTAGTCAGTGGAAAACATAATCCACAAATAAAAATCAGACAGCCAAGAAATGAGTCATATAGATGATTTCTCATTAGTAGGGAATTTTTATAAATCATGTTAGACCATCCCCACATCTTATCCCCACCTCAGGCTATCAAAAGACAAGGTAATACTTTATTTGTGAATGGTTTTGGGTTTTTTGTGCCTTGGATAATATGGTTACAAATGGAATTGAATAGCCAAATTCCAGAAGACTTCAGACTGCTGACAAAGCAGCCTCTCCCTTTATGTCCTACATTAAATATAAAAGGCTTCCACTGCATTCTTTCATGCAAATCAGTACCTGTACTTATACATACACAGACTTGTACATACACAAACACAGATTCACAGCCAGCTATAGCTATAGCTTCCTCAAAGTTGCAGTGAGGCAAAAGAATTTTAAAAAATTACATTTTCAGCCATTAAAAATGGCCACATTATACTGTGGCAGTAATAACAAATGATAATATTTTACTTAGTATTTCCATCGCACTTTCCATCCATCATGGACTTGTACTTTGGCAGCACCTTTCTACACATTCACTTCTTGCTGGTATTTTCCAACGCAGGAAACCACTATACCTTTAATCTTAAACACTTTGAGTGTCCTTTGGTCACCTCAAGCATGTGGCATTGGTCATCATTAAATAAGCTACTACTGGCCTCACTGGTATCCTACAGAAATGTTGTTAATATGCATCAGGCTATAAAATCTGGGGTAGAACAAATAGATCAGTAATGCAGCCTTCACTTTGTGCTGCTGGTCTCCACTGAATTAGGTATAACATCATTAAACCCATTTTACATATGCAAAACACAGAGGAATCCCCTCAAGATTATAGTCCCAGTGACCTTAGTTTGTGAGTATTCAGCATGTGAAACTGGTTGATCATCCTTACATCTAATGAGAGAGACCTGGGAATCTTACACTCTACAGTCAAAAAGTAAAACATTGAAAACTGGAATTGCACCAAATCAATTAGCTGTAAGGAGCAGATTAACTATGAGTGTAATGGGGTGGTTTTTTGACAGTCAACATCGACAAGCAGCTCCAATGGGAGACAGATCTTATGGATCCATCAATTGCAGAAGAGCCCTGAGAATATGAAATCAGGCTCTTCAGTAAAACACCTGAACTTAATCAGGGTGGATCCAACCATATGTGATTCATTCAGATATGACAGCAAAGCCAGGACTGGAAACAGCCTCTCAGCTCCCTGCCCACCATTGGAATGATCATAATGTGTCTCTGGCAGACCAAAGCCTGCATCAGGAACCCGCACACCAGGTATGTGCAACACCTCCAAACCACTGCTAAACCCAGGTACCTGATTTACTGTGCACCACCCCTACCAATGGGCATCCTCCTCAGAGTCCTGCTTGCAAGCATAATTTAAAATTGGTTTCAAATATACAGTAGAGAAATAAGCAGCCTCAGGGGGTGGGAGCCCTTAGATGATGGCCACCATCACGTGAAAGCAAATGGCTTGTCTCCCCTACGGACAGTGAAGCACCGCAGTGCTAACAGAACAAGGCTGCTCACAGCAGACACAGGCATATCTTTCAGCCCACTCTATGTGATAATAGATGCACTAACGTTTTGACTACAGCCTTGTGTTTACCGTGGGTGTTAGCTGAGATATTTCCATGTAAATAAAAGATTCATCAAGCTCACAAAAATGTCGGCAGAGCAATTATTGCACAAGAATGGTGAGCACAGGAGAAGCGGGGTCATTCATCCATTCCATATACCTGCTTAGGCTTGTAGGAAGATGCCACTTTCACGGATGTTGGAATTAGGTCAGGTCTCCTGAGTAGAATCTGTGTGGGCCAAGGAATAAGGCTTGGCATCAGGAGACCTGGTTTCTATTTGCATAACTTCTGCTGAGTTACTCTTATGGCCTTGAGCAACTCACTTTGCAGCTGCATGATGCTGTTTCCCACCCATCTGTAAAATGGGGTTAATGGTACTTATCAGCCTTCACAAAGTACTTTTGTGATATAGAGATGAAAATGATGGTGACTGCTAATTGTTTTCACTCTCTCCATGGAGAGAAGCTTTTTTCCTTCCAGGAATGTAAACCCAAGCACACTTTCTGCTAGTTGTAGAGTTTAAGTTTCCATTTGCATGGATGGCAGCACTCTTTCCTGTAATTTTTCATATATGTGATGTGCAGCACCTGAGATTGAAGAGGCCTGGGTAATATACAGCCTCAGAGCAATAGTGGGCAGCACAACTGAACTTAGACTACAGAGAGGGCAAAACAGGGTAGAGGAAAACAAGCGCTATTCACAGGAACGGAGGGCAACAAGAATTTGATTTGGCTCACCAAGGTGAGAAGAATATGCTTAAGAAGCTGTGATGAAGTCCACAACTCCTGGTATTCAGATTAGTGAATTAACCATATGAACTTCCTTCCCATAATGGGCCTTCTGGATTAATAGTAGGCATTGCCAGGAAACTTTTCTTTGTGGTTTAGTTTTGATTTTCAGGGAATTTACGCTCCCCAAATAACTACTTTTCCTACAGACTGATCACTGACAACATGCAGCAGTGGGGTAAGTATCTGAAATTTCTTAGTTACTGGAAAAGAAGAACTTCAGAGACCTTCCCGTATTAGCACATTAATTGCAGCTGTCACAGACAGCAATTATTTGCTCAATTTTCCTCAAATTCATAATTTTCTTAAAAAACAAGACCAAATCCAAAACCACGGTAATGAATATTCAGAATATCCTGGCACTTGAAATCCTGTTCTCATTTCGTAGCTGGCACTGGCTTCCTCCTATCTGAACACCTTGCACACCTTTCAGGCATGTATGATTGACAGCTGTCCTGCATGCATAGCAAAACAAAGTTTAGTCCCTCATATCACAGACAAATGTACTTTGACAGCCTCAGTGCTGAACAGCACACCCAGAACAGGTTCCCTCCAGAGCAAACACCAACTTGTCTTAACTCCAGTGGACATTTCAGGTTTCTCTGCAACCACCTGGGTGTACTGGTTCTGGCTGGGACGGAGTTAATTTTCTTCAAAGTAGCTGGTACGGGGCTGTGTGTTGGATTTGTGCTGGAAACAGTTTTGATAACACAGGGATGGGTTTGTTATTGCTGAGCAGTGCTCACACAGAGCCAAGGCCTTTTCTGCTCCCCACCCCACCAGCGACAGGGCTGGGGGCGCACAAGGAGTTGGGAGCAAATGCACTTGGGACAGCTGACCCCAACTGACCCAAAGGATATCCCAGACCCTATGGCACCATGCTCAGCATATGGAACTGGGGGAAGAAGAAAGAGGGGACATCTGGAATTATGGCATTTGTCTTTCCAAGTCACTGTTACATATGATGGAGCCCTGCTGTTCTGGGGATGGCTGAAGACCTATCTGCCCATGGGAAGGAGGGAATGAACTCCTTGGCTGATTTTGCTTGTGTGCACAGCTTTTGCTTTCCCTATGAAGCTGTCTTTATCTCAACCCGTTGATTTTCTCACTTTTGCTCTTCTGATTCTCCCCCCTATCCCACTGCTGGGGAGTGAGCAAGGAGCTGAGTGAGGCTGAGTTGCCAGATGGGGTTAAACCATGACACTGGACAATGAAAACCATCTACAGCTATTGATCTTGCAGCAGTAGAAGGGTAAAATATGGCAAGTAATTCCTATGATTCCTTTAGGCATGTCAACTAAAAAAAGCTCAGGAAACCATGTTCCTCACCTTTAGTCTTTCCCTCTTTAAGCTATTTGCCTTCATAGGCTCCATCAAGAGTGGAGAGTGCAGTCCAGGAGAATTACAGCATCTCTGTGAAAAAAGGCAATTTCTCCAGGGACCCCGGTTCTGAAAAAACTTTCTCGGGAGCCTAAATGTGCTTCTTAAAAAAGTCCATAAGGCACCCCTGATGTATGAATGTATGTATGTATATATATTTATATGAATGGACTATATTGCAGCCTTCACACTGAGAAGTGACAAGTTCAGGAGGTGATGGATTAGGCTATAAAAAGTCGGTAGGGAGGGATGTATAGACACCTGTTGTTGGGGTGCTGAGGAAGCCATATACCTCGTCCACTTGCATCAGACAATAAAAGTGCAGGCAATTTAACTGAGTAACACTGATCAGGTACAGCATATGAAAAATCAATTTGTTATGATGGAATATTTAGTATCATTATTTAGATGAGTGCATTTTATCCCTAGACAGTGCTTTTATGACCATCTAATGTAACCTACATATTACCTAGCAATGTCTGTAACTTCATGACTAATGGCTAAACTACAGCATGTCTTTTAGAGAGACACCACATCTTGATTTAGAGCCGTCAAGTCATGAAAAATATAACACCTCCCTTGTAAATTGTTCCCAAGGTTCATTACTCTTCCTGCTAAAATTTGCACCTTATCTTTAGTTTGAATCTGTCTGGCTTTGATTCCAGTTAGTGGATCTTGTTATACCTTTGTCTGAGGGATGAAAGAGCCCTATCCTACTGAAAGCTGTCTTCCTGTGTAGGTGCTTAAAGTGTCAGCAAGTCTCCTCTCAACCCTCTTTCCACAAGCTAAATACACTCAGTGTCAAAATTTTTCTTTCTTGGCGTGAGAAGATTGATGGTACCAAACTCAGACAACTACCTGTACCTACTTGCCTGAGCATCCCTATTTAATCAGTGGAGGCTTCTCCAGAAGACAGTTTAGCTAAATTCAAGTGTAAATATGGCCTGAAGGTGTCTGTCTCTCTCAGTATCTATTTAGCTATTCTAGGGCAAATATGACTCTCACTTGGATGCTTCATTTAAGCAACTGAAATTTGGTGAGTTTTCCAGCCTTTAAATAATTTTTATCTCTTTCTGATACCCTTTTTATTTTCTCAACAACTTTTTGGAAGGACAGACATGAGAAATGGAGACTCATGCCAGCCCCAGCTTCCCTCCGTAAAATAATATGTGGTTAGTGATGCCTCCATTGTCCTGTTCAAATTTGACCAAGAGCAAAATTAGCCTTGTCTTTTAGCCATCAGCTCGACATTCACAGTTCATATTCAGTACATTGTCTGCAATGACCTTTCAGTATTTTTTCAGAGCTTCTGCTTTCCCCGAATATAGTCCCACATTCCCTAAGGCTCAGAGATACAGAATTTTCAATTTGGGGTTATATTAAAATAGATTTGTAGTGTACTCAGAGCTGCCAATCAGGATCAGGACCTCACCATGCAAACAAACAGTGAGAGACAGTCCCTGCCCTGAAGAATTTACACTCTAAATTAGACAAGACAGACAGTAGTAGTGTGTGGGGGTGGTTAAGTGGAGACACTGAGAAGTGAAGGCCACAGAGAGGTTTGAGGTTTCCCAGGCCTTCCCACTCTCACTAGCTTATCAAAGGGATGTATGAGACTGGTTTTGCTGGTGCTCACTGAACTACTCCATCTTAACATCCTTTTTGGAGCAACCCCAGAGGGCTGCAGGGCTGCAACTGCATGACCAGTTCTGTCTGAACCATATCCCACAGGAGGTTAAATGTATTTTGTCAGAAGTATGCATTGGGTAAACTCTGTGCTGCAGGAGGTTCCAGGGACAGCATCATCACTGAGATGAAGCTTCCTGCCAAAGCTTCTTCCAGGCACAGACACTGTTTGTGATTGTGGCCAGGAACAAACCAGGGCTCAGCCATTCCCAGAAACAATGCCTAGCTTTTCAGTGGCTGGACCAAACTAAGATTAAAGTGGCTGGGTTTTTTCTCTGTTAGTGTTAATTTATCTCTGAGGATCAAAACAGATGTTCAACATGAAGTTCTGCCCATCTCCTTATCAGCACACCTTTCTTCTCACATGCTTCAGGGTGACCACACAGGTTTTCTTAGGACCTTTTTACTCCAAATCTTTGCATCAGGAAGGATTTGAAATATATTTTAGAGATCTAATTGAGCTTTAAAGGTTTTTGAGAACATTTACCTTATCTTGGTCAGCATAGACTTTCCAGCTGAGTAGTTTGAAGCCCTACAGCCAGAGGTGCAGCCACAGGACAACTGCTGTGAATGGGAGGGTGACATGTGGAACACTCGTTTCCAGGAGTTTTTGAGCCATCCGCTTGCTTTGGGCAGCTGTGCAGCTTGTAGATATGAAAGCTGGAGATAGGATTTGCATGTTACAGATTTCCATAAGTCCATTCTGCTTCAGCTGAAGTCCATGTCACCTTTTTTGTTCTTAGCAGCAAAAGGAGGATTTGACCCTTATTTTTTCTGTCACTGCCCCATTTTTGTTCCTCTGTACGTTTTCAACATGACATGGGATAAACTGCCTAAGTGTTTCCAAAACAGGTCTGCAAGGTATAGTCAGACTTTCTGTTGTAATAATTATCCTCAGTTACTCCAAGTTGGAGTCAGGAGCTATGTTGATCTTGACCCCATGACACCATCAAAGCTATAAGGCCAAAATGCAAAATGGGAAAAAGCCAAACCAGAACAAAGTAAAGCAGAAAACTGAAAGAGGGATCTGGTGGGGCTATGACTGGTGATGGCAAGAGCAAACAGGGACTGACAAAAGTAGAAAGGATGAATCTGAACCCTGTTATATGGTATTATGCTTTGAAACACCAGCCCTGCAAGGGAAAATGGGAGCTAACACCTCTCCCTTACCTTACTGAAAGATATAAATATCAATTAATTAACTTTCTTCAAGGACAACAGGAAAAATTACTGAACACCTCTAAAAAGAACATAGGTAAATCAAATTCTTTGCTTGTAGTCTACTACCCACAAAAAGGTGAAAATTATATATACATGCATAATATGTTTGTTATAATTATATACACATATAACAATTAAAACAATAAAGATAAAAACAACTGATCCCTCTCCATCTATGGTGCTGCATGAAATAAGGAGTCAAAAAAAAAAAAATTCCCTACCAATAAAACTTGTGTATTTAATGAATACTAAATAAACGAGACAATAAACATTTCACAGGCAACTTTCATTTTGTTTTTTCTATGTTTTTCAGTGTTTGACTTTGAAACATGAGCAGCATTTGTCCAGGCTGGCTTGGGATGTATTCTGTTTTTTGGTAGCAATGTCATCTTTCTCTGTAAAGTGCCTCTTTGCTCTGTGCTGCTGTTAGGGAGACAAAGAGAAAAGAGACATAAAAGCAGATGTGCTGGGTACTAATCTGATTGCTTAACGTGTTTTTCTGGAAGATGCTCTGATACCGTGATGATTCAAGCTAAATGAGAACTTGCAGATAAGCGGAACTGAGCCCCAGGTTGTCAGTAATGAACTTCAACTAACTCACACTGGGCCTAAGCCCAGCAGCACTGGGCACTTTTACCTACCACAGACGGCAATGATAAGACACAAGTATGCCGGTCTCCCTGCGGATCCAAGATATTACACCACTTGCAGGCAAAATTACATTAGCTGCTTACTGTGCTGCAAATTTTAATGGTTCATAAGCAACAAGAAATTACCACATTGTAAATTTGATGATGACACAAATCAGACAGACTTACAGGGGATGCTCCCTTTGCTCTCAGCTGAGTTATACTTTATTAATATCCTGCTTTCTCTTTGTTTACAGCACTGATTGGTTTTATTAGTGGGTGAAGTGCATTTTGCTCATTTGTTTTGGTTTAGCATAGGGAAATGAGAAAAAGAAAAGAAGGAAAAAACAGAATCACTCTTGCAGCTCTCCTCTTTTCCCAGACCTCATACCCACACTAGAGGAAGAGTTATGTTAGTGACAGGATAAGTGTCACTAGGCACAGCAATCCTAACACTGTTTCCTTGATGGTGTGCCTAAATGACATTGTGATAGGCGTGCTTGTTTCCTGAAAGGGGACATTTACCCTTTGTTATTTGCTTTGGGTTTCCTCTTGCTGCTGCCACCAGTTCTCCTCCTAAAGCGGGGACTGGAGTGCACACAGGGCTGCAGGCCATGTGGCTGATGGCACACACATACCTCTCCTCACAATACACACATGCAAAGAATTCCCTGTTAGCACACCACTCCACATCCTGCTGTGTTGGATGGGGATTCCATCCCCTCTCTGCAGTGAATTTACCAGTGCAGCTGTATAAGAGTGGATCTGTGCACATTACAATTGTGTGTGAACACTTTTCTGATGTCCTGCAGATGATGGAAAGACACAGAACTTCTGACATGAGTGTCCCTTTATCCTGCTGTGTTCACTAGAGAGGTAAATTTCACATGTAAAGTCTTGGGGGAATTAGTCCAGCTGTTTGGGTGAGCAGTTGGTAAATGGATGTATATGGTTAAACCCTGGGCTACAATATTTGACACTCAGCCTTTGGAACCATGGGACCTTTAAAGGAAATCTAGTCCAACCCTTCTGCAATGAGCAGGGAAGTCTTCAACTGGATCAGGTTGCCCCCTCCAGCCTGACCTTGAATGTTTCCAGCGATGGGACATCTACCACCTCTCTGGGTAACCTGTGCCAGTGCACCAGCAAATTCTTTGTAAAAAATGTCTTCCTTATATCTTATCTGAATCTACCCTCTTGTAGATAAAAACCTTTAGCCCTTGTCCTATTGCAAAAGTCCCTGCTAAAACCTTTGTCCCCATCTTTCTTCTAGACCCACTTTAGGTATAAAAAAGGGTCACACAGGGCTTTACCTGGCTGCTATGACTGTTTGGTTTTTTAAACATTGCAAAAAAGGATTTTAATTCTTCCTCTGAGACCTGAGAAGTCAGATTCACACCACCCACACTAGAACATGCAGCCCAAAGTGAGGACAAAAAGCAAGTAAGCTTATGCACTGGTCTGTTTCTCAACTACATTTACCTCTAAATGAGTGGGGGTAAGGTGTAATGAATTGCATCCAGAGCAATCCATTTTCCTCTGTCTCGCTGCTGAGCTCCATGCTCGGAGACACAGTAATATTGTATGCACAACTTACGGGATGCGCACACTAATATTACAGCTGCCACTTAGAAGGCCAGTGAGGAGGGAGTAACAAATGCTGCATTGTCAGTTTGCAACAATAAAGAATCATTTTCATTCCTTGTGCACAAGAGCTCCAATTATAATCTAATTCAATTCAGATTAACTATGCTTTGATAGCATTTCCATTACATAAAAAATAAATTTATTAGACAAGAATAATATGTTTTGTCTATAGTTCCAATGCTAATAAGGAGACTGTTTAACTGCTTTAATGCTGCATTTTAACCACAGTTATAAGCTATTTCCTCAAAATTTATAATCAGGGTGTGCAAATATTAAACTGGAAACTCACAGAAAGGAAAATTATCAGGATTTACAGGTGAGCTGCTAATAAAGGCTTATAATCCATTTGCTTTAAATCCTCCCCATTAAGAATTTTCATAAGGCTTTCATCAAAGATTCTTTCCAGGTGCTTCATCCCATGCTAGTTGCATGATCTGGTGAAAGGTGGCAAATACGATGGAAGCAAATTAACGCTGCTTTATCTAAGGATTGTTAATGACTCATTGCAGGTATGTCTAAACTACAGACACCAAATCTTATTATAGCAACAGAGCTGAGTCTGTATGTTCTCTAAATGACCTTGATGGCTTCTGTGCCACCAGCCTCTCCTGTTCCTGAGTTCCTGATGGGTTTGTATCCTGCTATTTTAAGTGCTGTTCTGGGATCTTAAGGACAGGCTGCTCCCTCTTGCCCTCTTTCCCCAGTGCACAAATGGATGGAGGTTCATAACTATGCCTAAATTAGGCATTCTGATTAGTGGAGCACATATTTATGTTTCCACCCAGGGCTGTAAGGCATGTATTTGAGCTATTACAAATGAGAACCCAAAGCAATCCTCCCTCCTCCACAAAGGAGTCACAAAGTTGGACCAGCATCTGCATCACTTTGCTGGTCTTCAAGCAATCATTTCCCTTTTGGCAGAATGTGCATGGGATGCTGGCATGGAGTTTGGAGGCTGACAGTTCTGCTCTTTGCCAAAACATGAGGGGCTTTACAGAGTTGGAACAAACTATGAAACTGTATACTGTGAGAAAACACATGCAGCCCAAACTCAACCCATTTATTGCAGAAAAGACCTACCCTGACAATCCGTCTCAAGGTAAATGATAATTTTTGCATAACCTGCATTTGAACTGAAATGGCCACTTCTTGGGCAACTTGCTTTAGTCAAGAAACAATTGTCTTGGAAGAAGCTAGATCCTACAGCTCTGGAACCAGTCAAGATGGATGCAGTAACAGATGGAACATTCTGATTACTCCAGATTGATATCTGTGGAAGCTCCATTTTAATTACATTCTACGGTGACGGAAAACCAGACCCCTGCTGTACTTATGAATTACTTTCTATTCCAATTTACTTATCATGGATGCCATTAGTTTATGTGAACAGAAATTAACACTTGTTTTCTTTTTCACAATTGCTATTCAGAACAAAACCACTTTCATTGGAAAGTCATCATGGAATCAAATTATATCTGGGGGAAAATAAAAAAACCAAAACAACAAAGTACCATAAATAGCCCCCCAAAGTTCTGAAATAGTATCTTCCAAAAAGAGCAGGAAGACAGAAATGCCAAAGGCAATTTGGTCCATTAGTCAGCCTTCTCCAATTATTTATGATGAGCAATTTATCCAATCTTTTTAAATAGTCTTATGGGGAAAATGCATTTTCCGCAAACAGATCAACAAGTTAATATTTACTTTTTTCCCCTCAGCTGAAATCTTCTTTTTATTCCTTAACTAACATCTGTAGACAATATATCTAAGCTTCTGAGTTTGTCATTTTCTTTGCAAGTGCAGTTGCTTACATGGGTAAGAGATTTATTATAGCAATCTAATTGATCAATTAACAAGAAGATCTAATGACCGGATTCTAAAGCTGAATTAATTGACTCTGGATATGCTGCATTATTTTTTAATTTTAATATTTTTGAGGGGATAGTTAGGGCAATTAGTCATTGGGATAACTTATCTGGCGATAAGGCAGACTTCGTATGACTCAAATCTCAGATACAAGACTTTATAAAATACGTATTTCAGCTAAACTGGAAGATGGGAGCTACCTGTCAAACTCCATGGCCTTTTGCTTGTAGGATGTCAGGTTCGATGAGCATAGTGTTCCCTTTCTGGCCTTAAAATTTATGAAGTATTTGTTTCAGATATGATCTGTACTAGTCACCTAGGTCAAATAGTGGGTCAAACATTTATGAAAAACCAGACAAGCAGATACAAACATCACCATAGGGCAGAAAGTGGCAAATTTCATCCTCTGATGTGCTTCAGCCAGGTTCTCAAAATGATGACCAGAAAGCTGAGGGCAACCTGCAGTTCTAATCCAGCAGCTCAAGTGACAATTTGAAGGGAAACAACCAACACTGAAATGAAATATCTTCAACTTTAGATGGCAGGTTACAGCTGCTGAAAATGTGCTTGTGTCATTTGCTCATTTCTAGCCTGTAAATTAAATGTAAATTTGCAATTGATACATAAAGGGGAAAAAGAATCAAACAAACCCCAACCCCCCCGAACCCTATCAAGACTTTATTCCAGAGTGCATGAAAGGAATCACCACCATGTTTCCACACAAGGTGGTTACAACCTCTTCTTTGTGCCCAGCACTGGTGACAACATCTGCAAAGGTGCTCACTGGAAACACCTCACAATCACAAACAGCTGGAGGCACTTCAGAGGCATCAGCTCAAACAAAGAAGTAGGAGGACTGATCTGTGAGGAAACAGCCTCTGAGTAACTTGGGAAAGTGATGACTAAGGCACTAAGTCGGCTCTTTGTGACTTTTACGGCAGGTTTTGCAATTTTGCAGAGGTTTCAATGGGATTTTTATGAAGGACAAATATATACCAATCAATGGCAAATGTTAAAAATGTGTGACAAAGAGGAGGAAACAGAATATTTACCCACTGCATAGAGTAGAAATAAGACGGAATTAGAAAGGAGAAAATATAAGGGAACATTTCTAAAAGATCAGAATTTATAACAGGTAAACGATGAAGAGAAAATGGGTAGAACAATCCAATAGATCAGAATATGGTTTATTGTAGTTTTAACTAACTTTTCTCATGGAAAATGTATTAGGAGTTGACTAGACTGGAAATTGAGATTTGCTACTCCTGGGAGATGAACCTGGATAAGGCCTTAAAAAATTTTCAGTTGATTTTGTAAATTCGGGATTCCAGTTTTTTATCTTTATTGCATGTCAAAGCCCTCTGACCTGAGTTGGTCCAAGATGAGAGGTTTTCAAAAACAGAATCCTCTTTCCCAATTCTTTCCCCATCAAATCTTCAGAGCAAAACAGTGTAACTAGGATCTACGAGGGACTACACCCTGCTATTGGATTCAGCAAAAAAACAAGAGGGATTACTTTTTGATAAGATCGTGAATATAAAGATATATATATAAATATATATATATTCAGATCAGGTTTTAGAGCTTTGTGTCTTATTGTCCATTAAGGGAAAGTCTGTCTTTCATGCATGGAGTTGAATTTAATATCTATTGAACAATAAGCTGCACCGTATCTAATCTTCTGACCTGTTCAGTGAAAAAGTGCCACAACAGTTCTCATAATTTGCCTTCCTATTATCCATTGTTTATGTACTCCTATCCAAATATTTAAATTATGAATAATGAGGACTAACAGGAAGGAAATCTAGTTCAATATTACTTTCCATTGAGATTAATTATCCTTATTTTTCCCTAGTTTCAGTTTTGAGGTTTTTATGGTGTTTGTTTTGTTGTTGTTGGTAATTTTGATTTTTTTTGACTGGAGGGTCAGCACTACAAGAAAAATCACCAATTCCAAGAAGAGACAGTTATCAGTGAGTAACCAGATCCTGCAATGACCCGAGGGCTCTTGGTTCAAAAGGAGTCAATGACTACTGAAGATACACAACCTTTCTCAACACTGATCCTTATTTACGCAGTTCAGAAAAACACTGAGAGCAGGAGAAACCATGTTGATGACAATAAGGCCTGGAGAAGCTGCTGCTCTCTGGCCATCTGTAAGAAAAACCTCAAATTTTCTCCTGATTCTGAAGCTGCTACAAATGATATGGAATGTTGGTGTTGGATACAGAAATGTTTTAATAGCTTTAATTACAACACAGAAATATGCTGAGCTCATTTTGTGTGTATCCTCCCCCTTTTAACAGTTGGCCTTCCGTTTGTTCTTTGTGGAGCTGCTGGATAATGTGTGTGATGTATTCAGGCAGCTCTTTCCAAAGACAGATGTGAAGCACAGTGCATGAGGAAGAAAAAAATGGTGAGGCATGAAAAGGTATTGAGTGAGAATTAAAACAGAAATTGCAAGATTGTTCAAACAATATTTTATAGGAAAAAAGACGTAGCTGTCTCCAGACAGATCCCAAAGCAGTCCATCTGTTTGGTTTGCATGGAAGCAGCCCTCAAGCAAGGAGTGACGATTAAGCAATCTGAGTCTGCAAAGGTAACAGACCCCACTCCAAGGCAGCAGAGCTGCTGTAGACCTCTCTCTGTTTCATGTCAGCCGAAAAATACAGACTTATTGCCATGTTTACACCAGGGACACACCATCCTCTTTGCTCTAAACCTGGTGTGGTCTTCTCTAGGGGCGATTCTCTAAAATTGGAAAGTCCTTAACCCTACTCTACACTACCTACATGTCCTACTGGATTCATCACAGCATCTACACTCTCCAAGCACACCCAGAAAAATGTACTGCATGTGCTGGTGAAACCTTCTGCCACACAATAGGTAGGAGAAGACTGTAAATGATGACTAGCCATAGTGTCTATCCTGGTCTTCTGGAAACTCTGGTGCATCATCCTAAGTATGTTCCTCTGTGCCTGAAGGCAAGGACTGGCTGTAGACTGAGCAAAGATGGGATTTTCTTCTGAAAACACTAGCTGTGCAGAAACTGGTTGCACTGAGGAGAAAAAAAACCCTGACATCCCTCTAGACTCAGGTGCCAGTGTGAACAGCCACTCCATAGGCCAGGAAAGTACTGAGCACATGACGTGTGATTGGCTTTATACTGCCTGCAATGGGAGCTCCCACAGCAGCCCAACAGCGTGAGAAACGGGCTGCGGAGAGACCAGAAGGAAGAACGGACTAGAGCGTGCTGAACAAAGAGGAAATCACATAATCAGGGAGAAAATGTATGGCCCTTGGCAAGACCTCTGGTAGTAAAATCTATGTTAACCATATCACCCTGTAAATTTGTTGAATGTATATAACTATGTTTCCTCTGGATAATATTTTTATTGCAAAGAAAAGCCTTCCTCAAAAGATAAATATGTTTCAAAGGAAGTTTGAGTGGAGTTTTAACAGATCACACTTATGCTTTTATAACAGGAAAAGAATTGAAACCTTCAAACAGTGCAAATCAGAAATTTATGGCAAGCTGCAAGTCTTCTTGTGTTGGTTTTTTTTTTTTTTCGTCAAAATTAACAATGAGGCAGCCAGTTCAGTTTACTTTCTTGACATTACAGCCAGTGAATGTTTCTTTTCAGGCAGGTTGATTGTGGCTCAGAGGGATATTAAACTATTTGTATTAATAATAATCAAGTCTATCTACCATCAAACCAAGTTGTGGACTCGATAGCCTGATTACATCATCTTTCGGAGAGGAAATGAAGTTTAACATTCATTTGAAAATAGTGAAATGAATTTAAGCAGTTACTAAAAAATATTAAAACTCATCTCCCATTCAGTTTCATTAGGGATAAAAATTAGTAGACTAGGAGAAAGAGAGGGTCTCAGCTATCCTGACCATTGTAAATATTTTGTTAAGAGCTATTAATTTAATAAAAAGTGCATTTTAATTCAGACTAACACAAAGTCCTGACACATAGAAACCGGAGATACAGACCATACTTAAAAGGCAGGCAGAGGCTATGGCCAGCAAGATCTAAAACTTCTTTGTGGATAACCAACTGGAAAAAAATAGTAAAAACTTTGAGTTGCTATAACAAAGAATGCAAATAAAATCTATGTATGCTTAGTCATTAAGTTGATAGGACTTGTGAGTTTTTTTGGTTTTTTTCCTGGACTGTTTCCAGTAATCACAGTTCCAAAAAAGATATTAATTAAGAAAGATTTTGGGAATTATCTTAAAAGGATAATCTAGGCTATAGAAATATGCCCTTAAGGAGGAATCAGAGTTTCCCAACCTGTTTAGTATACTGGTAGATGATGCAGAGCTGACACGGTCATAGGTTATATACATTGAGGGGAGGAAGAGCTTTCTGAATGTAAGTTGATCTTTAATCTCATAGAATCATAGAAACATTTAACTTGGAAAAGACCTTTAAGATCACCAAGTCCACCCATTAACCCATCCCTGCCAGGTGCCGAGCCCACCTCTAAGACATGTCCCCAGGTGCCACATAGATATATCATATAAATGACCTCCAGGGATGGTGACTTTACCACTTCCTTGGGCAGATTTTTTCTAGTGCTTGAAAAACCTTCAGATGAAGCAGTTTTCCTTAATATCCAACCTAAATGTCCCCTGGCACATATTGAGGATGTTTCCTCTTGTCCTATTGTTTGTTAATTAGAAGAAGAAACTGATCCCCACACCCCCACCTCACTTGAACCTCCTTTCAGGCAGTTGTAAAGAACTTATTTAGAACAAATAATACCAAACAAATTGTACCAGCCCGTGTTTGGAAGCAGACACTAGATAAATTCAGACTAAACTATTAGCATGATTAGGTGCTCCAAGAATGTATCTAGATTTCATGGTAGCCCTTTGTCAGTTAAACTCTTTAATTCAAGATCAAGCTACAGCACACCCATTTGAAAAGCAAAACACACACAGGCAGAGGTTGTAGAATTGACACAGAAGTTACTGAGCGAGTGCTGTGCTATAGGACAACACAAAATTGAAGGCGAGATCTACCAGAGGGTGAGGTCCCCTGTGGACAGTTATGTCACTGAAGGATGTAGCAGGGAGGTACTGAGTCTGTCCATCCTGCTGCTGTCTGGCAGCCCATCCATTCCCCAAAACTAAACTGAATTTTCTCCAAGTCCTTGACTCCAGACTTCAGACACATCTGGGTAATAGTCCAAGAAAATAGCTGTCCCTGATCTGTCCCTGATTCTCCTGCAATGGGTGAGAGACTTCTGCACTGGGCAAAAGCCAAGGGACTTGTGCCTCATTCTAACCCCACCTTTGCTGTCTGTGTGCAGTGGCAGTTTCTTGTCCTGGTGCCTTGGCTGGAGTTCCATGTCACACAGGCTTAGGGAAGAGATGCTCAGCTCTCCCACTCCTCACATGGTCGATGACTACCCCATGTCTCCACACTCCTTGTTGGAAACTGAGGGCAGGGGATCATATGGATTCTCATTCACAACTGTTTTGCATCTGTAAAAATTACAATTCCCAGCCTTTTTCTTCTACTTGGATACAGAGTGGTTTACACTTAATGATTCAGCCCACACTAGAAGAACACATCTATTCAGAAAACTGCGTGATGTGTTGATGCTGACTTTTTAAAATACTCATCCATTTAACATTGACAAAGATTAGTACATCTTGAAAATGTATTGTTTAACCATAGCAGATAACACATTTTCAAATAATACAATTTCCATCTTTAGTCTCTAAAAAGCGGTGATTAGAAATATGTTAATTATCTGCTACATTCAGCGTGTTTTTGTAGTCTTGAAGAAAGTGCATCTCAAGCTACATTTACAGAATGAACTTTTGAAAGCAAAAAGGTTATGTCAGTTTTATAATGCCATTATACTTACAGGCTGAGGCACCCCAAACAAATGGATGATGACTCCATCACTTCCCTGGGAAGCCTATTATCATATCTCTTTAGCTAGCTGGAGTCAGTTGCCCCAGCTGAGGGTCCTCCCAGCTGCTTGTGCTGCCCTGAAGTTTCCCCACAGATGAGGTGATGTGAGAACCTGCAAAGTCCTTGATTCAATACAAATGCAGCTAAAATGTTCTTCGAACAACATATCTACTCT
Organism: Daphoenositta chrysoptera; assembly: GCA_013397915.1. Lineage (NCBI taxonomy): Eukaryota > Metazoa > Chordata > Aves > Passeriformes > Daphoenositta > Daphoenositta chrysoptera. The sequence continues at coordinate 38,831 of VZRO01004995.1, read as the reverse complement.
TAACAATTTTGGATATTTGCAGTTATGGAGTTTTCAATATTATCAGAAAAATTTCAAGTCTAAATATTTTTTTTCTATTTGTTTGAGACAGAAAGCAAAATAAATATTTACCTTATGTATGTGTATGTGTAAGTACAAGCATATAAATATATATGTGTACACATATATGATTTTTTTACTTTTTTTTTTTTCTGCTTGTATTCACTATTAGTAATCTTAAAATAATATTTTACTCCATTCATCCAGTGTGACAAAAACCAAGCTTTACAAGTAGTAATGTATGGTCCTCTTTTCCTGTTGGATAGAAGGAAAATGCTCAGCCAAAAACTTTTACAACTCTCTAAGTATGAATAAATTATTTTGATATGGCATAATAGGTATATTATGCAAAAAGTCCTTATCTACTTTAGTTTATCCTCGGTAATTAATTTGATTAGATTTATGTTTCCTTGTTTTGATTTGTTCAAACCAGATTCGACAGTGATGAGTATCTTTTCAGAATAGTGTGGCAATAAAAGGACTGACGTGTATATGGACCCTACTGTAGGAGTTTCAAATACTGCAAACAGGCTTTGGGTAGATCCATTGGAAACACTTTTAAGAATGAAGAGATATGCTAATGCTTTTTTTTTTCTTTCAGTCATAAGCCAGCCCATTTAAATGAAATACTGTATTATTTTACAAGGTGAAAAGAGCTCAAAAGATTTTGACTTTCCAATGGACAAATCCCCCTGGGATTTCCAGGTCAGCTGCAACCAGGTTCCTCTCAGCGACTCAAGGTGATACAATCTTTATCTCTGTGACTTTTACCTACATCTGCAGTTCAAAAAAAGTGATGACCTGTCAGCTTTCTGCTCAGTCAAATAAACTGATTGGGATTTGCATTCTTTCACAGTTGGCTCTGAATGGAAAAGGTGTTCTGCTTCAATACCTGCTATGTATTTTACAAGTAATTACTATGCTTATTCCTTTTTATAGAACACGTATGTACAGATCTGCTGTGGCGCTGTGAGTAGATGTGTACATGCCTACACCATCACATTCATGTATATTGTAGGTAACCAAAGGATCCTTCTGCTTCTGCCAGCTGCCTGAAAGGACCACGTGTAATTTAAAGAAGTCTAGGCAGTCATGAAAGGAGGATGGGGAAAGACCACAGTTTTAAACCACCCTGTGTTCCTCACTGTCCTGGGTTGCAGTGTATTCTATTACCATCTTCATGAACTGTTGAAACCAGGTGGGTGGTGTTGCTTGCCTCCACCCTCTGGACTATCGTCTGTTAATGGGTTTTGCCACATGACTCATAGAAAACCCATTCCGGACAATATTGTGTTAAGGGCCAATCAAGGCCTTACCACATGACTGGCAAAATTACATCATCCCACTGTGAGATGCTCCGCCCAGAGGGAGGAGACAAGCATTCCATCCTGGATATAAGCTGACACTGCAAACACCACAAGCAGCCCTGTCTACTGGCTTCCCAGAGGACAAGAGCTACCGCTGGACTTTCAGCTGGAGACCAGACTGCTGAATCACCGCTTCAACTGAGCTACTACGTCTGGACTGCTACCACCACCCTAACAGGGTGTCAGGTTGTATCTGACTTTGCCAGTGCTTTGCCTTGTATTATTTCACTTATTTTTAATTTTTCCTATTGAATTTTATTCTGATTTACGATCTCTCACTGGTTTGTTTTCAAACCAATACACTCACCAAGGACATAAAACTAGATAGAATGAAGTGCAAAACTTCGCTGCAACAAACATCTTGAATAAAGGAAGAAGTCTACCAATAGAGGGGAATCTAAAAAGAAAGCCTCTGGCCAGACTGGCCATTCTCAGCATTACTGAGTAGCTACAGCTGCTGTGTCAGAGCCCTAGGGCAGAGCCTGACAGGGTTCCAAATAATAAAAATTGGGATGTTTGCTATGACTTGGTTCTCTTGTTGATACCATTCACCACATATTCCTTAATTTCATACACTGACACTGCTGCTTCCATAAATTATCACATTTTATAGTTTTATTTCTAGCAAAATAAACTTTGATGACATATTTAAAAGGCATCAAGGCTACTAAAATGAGTTTGTATTTGCAGAATATTTTTAAGTTGTATTATTTTCAATATATTACAGTCAAAGGTGGGAAAAAAAATTGTTTAAATAAAAGTGACACAGTGAAGGTTATTCTGGCCACATATACTCACAGACACATGTAAAAAAGACTTGAAAGATGTCCCATCTGCCAGGTCTCTCCATCTGACTGAAGCAGGGAGTTGCTTTGCAGCCAACCCATGATAAATAGAATGAATTCAACAAAAAATGTGGCAGGCAGCTTCTTGTCAGTCTTACTAATTAAAAAAAAAGCAAACAGATGGACAAGCAATGACTCTTATTCAACAGGAATTTGGGTGCTTTAAGTGAGAAGGCACTCTCAGAATTTTCCTAGGATATAATAAGGAGTGTCCTTAGAGATGAGTTTCCAAATTCTAGATCTTAGGGCTTGACACTGTATTTTGATTGTCCTCCTGCAGCATCCCCCGCCATGCACTCTGGTCTTGCTTTTATACAGAGTTCTGCCTTGAAGGAGCAGGGCTGAGTGGTTCTTGGAGAAATGGGAGAGGAAAGGATAAGTGAAATGAGAGATCACAGGTTTGATTCTATTATGCTGCTATTCTTAGTATATTTTAATCTTCAATTTATAACACATACAGTATATAAGTATATAATTACACATTATTATTTTTATTTCTTCTTTTTAATAATGCAATATATAATAGATATAATATGTATTATAATATAATATAGTCACCTTTTGCACTACTGAATTATTACCACATCAACAGTGTTTGAGGGAGGATTGCTAAGAGGGAGGGTGATTGCTTCAGAGGAGCAGCAAGCCTGAAAGCAAACAAATGAAAGAGGAGAGGGAGATGCAATGCTTGAAGCTTGCTCTGAGATGAGAGTGAAACAAGATGCAAGAGACAGCACACATGAAATAACATGAGCTGAAGTGAGATGCTGCCAGGGAGGGTTATGTGGGCTCACAAGCAATGTGCTTCAAATTAGTGCAAAGCAACCAGATCCTGTAGATGATTATAAAGGTGAAAAAAGGAGGGAGAAGAAAGGGGAGAGCCACTACCAGTCAGAAATGATGATGGCTTTATTTGCAGCAGACTGGACAGAGCCAAGTGGGACTAAAAGTGAAGTGGAAGTGACAAGGAGACAAACTGGAAAGGTGCTGGATGAGTGGTAACCGCACAGGCAATGAAACCTGGTTACTACTTTTTCAAAGGAGAATGAGCCCTGATTTCACTACATTAATATCACCAGAATCAGACACAACCATCGATAGAAAAATCCTACATAAAAAATAATCACAGAATCATTAAATCTTAGGATGTTTTGTGTCAGAAAGGGTCTTAAAAATCATCTAGGATCAATGCCCTTGCCATGGACAGGGACAGTGTAACAACTGAAATAGTGAAAAAATATGATTTTAAATGCTTTTTTTTCCCCTTCAGTTTTCTGTCAATATAAACATATAAATAAATTATCTCATTTGAACTTTTGGCACCTCTGCCAAAGACATTATAGGCTAAGACTTCATTTCTGCAAAGACTCACAGACATTTTTAAGTCTATACATGGTATAATGTTTGTAGGGCTTTATCCAGTGCACAGGAGTGACTATGTATTTAAGCTTTTCCAGGACAGGAAGAATACCGATCTCAAGAGCTCCAGAACTGATGAGCTGAGCTGCCAAAGCCATGAGATTTAGCCTGGAAGTTATTAAAATTTCCTGTGTTAGCCTCCAAAATTTTGCTTTTTGAACAGCCTCTTTTGACTTTGAGCATATCAGCCAACTCACAACAGTTTCAAGTGAGCAGGGCCAGCTTTCTAGTCTCTTTGGGAGCCTCACTAGAAGAACCAGCTGGGACTAAATCACAAAAAGCTGCCAGCTGGTGTAGCCACCTTTCCCCCTCCAACCAAAATGCCCAATGAGAAATAATTATGTGCTTCTCTAGCCTACTATCTGCCAGCTCACTATACAGCCCTCTTCCCTCCACCAGTTCTCTTTGAGTCTCATCATTCAGTATGGCAATTAATTTTCCATCCTTCACTGTAACACATTTTAAACCTGCTATCAGTAATACTGAGTTAAGTCACATACCCTGGAAGGAGTTGGAGGACCAGAACCATGGGATATAACCTGGGGTCCTAGCTGTACCCAACACATGCCTCTTTTTCTGTGCCAATACTGTCACCTACTCTTTCTGCCTTACTCATTCCCAAACCTTCCTGATAGTCCTGGAAGAGGAGAGGGGAAGCTGCATCCTGCTCCTTATAATTGATCCAAATACCTGCAGTATTTGGAATATTCTAAAATTCTGACTATTCTAAAATCTTTACTTGCTCTCCTGAAAATATCAACAAGATATTAAAAGGCTGCACTGGGGTCATATTTTCAAATTTCCTTTTGTACATAACAAAAATATCAGGTCTTCACATGAAGCCATCATTTTGGAGGGACAATTTTTTAAAAAAAAAATAAATACAGCAGAAATTTCATAGAATCATTACAGTGAATCTCTTGCCTGTGAAATCTCTGAACAAATCTTAATTTAGACAGTTAACTGATTTTCAAAACCAGTCCACAAACCACAGTGGGGTCAGAAGAAAAGTTCTAACAGGTCTGCAAAAGGAAACTGAGAGAAATCAAGTAAAATGTAAACAGGTGCCATCTCTTAGAGGGGAATTTCTCCAACTGAAGATGTTAATTCTGAAATAAAAGAAGGCTAAAAATCACTGGAATTGATAATTTAATCTTTTACAGTCTGACTGAATATATTTTGTTCTCTTTTAAAAATCAACAACACAAATCTCAACGACCACATTTTGGGGGAAATCTAAAACCCAGATGTCCTGGTCCTGCTCCCAGTTATCTGAGTGTTAAAATGAGAAACAAATTAATGAATGCCAATGCAGTTCAAGTCAACATCAGCACTGTCATCTGTGGAGAGCAGAGTATAACAGAACCAGCATCTACAAACCTTTGAGTTTTATCAGTGTTATCATTAGCAAAGCCAAATTGTTAAATCCTCAGTCTGTTCCTCCCGCAGCAAAACTCCTCCTCACTGGTATGAGACTTTAGGACTGAGTATGAACCTCAAAGTTTGGACCCATCCTTGGAGTCTCCCCAGATTCCACGCACAACCTCACCAATAGGATTTTCAGGAATGTAACACTTCTGTGATTCACTCTGTGGTTAGCACTGTCCCATAAAGTCCTGGATCAGACTCAAATTCTGTTGTTTTCCCTCTAGTCCACAGAGAAACCTTTTACCTTTAGGATCTCATGAGTGTATGAGAGTTTAACAAACTTCTGCAGGACTACTGCAATCCTTATAATCTGTTTCCAACTTAAACAGAGAGCTGGCTGTGCATAAGAGGAAGAAAGAAAAGAAAGAAAGAAGGAAAGAAAGAAGGCAAGAAAGGAGGAAAGAAAGAAAGAGAGAAAGGGAGAAAGAAAGAAAGAAAGAAAAGAGAAAAACACACAACACTCTCTCCCCAAACCTACCAAAATTAAACTGTCTCCTGTGCATCAAGTGCTCCCACTTTTCAAGGGGAGTGTTGATGGGAAAAGTGACAGGGAGAGCAGTTCTTGATGTGACAGTTGTTAGTCATAGTGCTTAATGCTCTGCTGGAAAGCACTCAGATCGTGCACTGATAAAGGCTGGGTATGAAGCGGAGTAGAGCATAACTTCCTTTTCCCATCATGATTTGGAGTCTACATCCTCTGCTCTCTCTCTAACAGGATGAACTTTCTCTCTCATTAGGTACAAATGTAATTTGACAAACATTCACTCAGCTGAATACCTAGGACTAGGAAAATAAATCTTTGGTGGCCTAATCAAAGATTTGCACTTTACTTTTCATATAGGAAACCCCTAAAAGATCATAATTCCCATGAGGTAATAAATGCAACTGAATAACAAAACAATATCTCCTTTTCTTACTTTATTATTTCTGTTCTCCTTCATGTATTAAATGCTTGGTCTTCTTAATTATTTTATTATTTATTCAGCACAGTCAATGTACTCAGTAAAAGACAACTAAAATGACAATCCCTACTCCCTAAAAAGCTTGGTAAAAGCAAGCATTACACATTACTCCGGCTCTCCTTCTTATTTTTGACAATTCCTTGTTTTTCTGTCCTGAATAATTAGAGAAGTCAAGATGCCACTTGCAACATTAATTGCACCATTACGTGGTGTAGAAAAGACTTTTTGACCAATAGTGCATATTTTACAGGGCGGACCATGCTGTGAGAAAAAACCCCAATATTCTCAGTCTGACATAATTGTATTTAATAAGGTGGTCTTTTCAACTCAGTGATTTACATTTTTTTAAACTGCATATATTTCCTGAAGGATTAGTTGTAAAGCAATCAATGGCAATATTTTTCATTTTTGCTCTGAAATTCTTTGAATTGAAGCCCTGTGTTCTGTTCCTATTACTCCTTTTGTATTAGTGCTTCTCTTCACTAAATACCCAAGCATATAATATTAAATACTTCACAAAAAAACCCTCTAAGAGTCATTGGAGATATTTTATAGTTGGGAAGGTGAGTGAAAGGGTGTAAACCCAGTAAACCCAGGATCATTACACTATAGGATCTTCCAGAAAAATCAGCTATGGTAACACCTCACGTAATAATAAATACCATTATGTTATGCTTAGTTCTGAATGAACCAATGCATCAGCTTATCCTCAACTTATTTTTCCATTGCCTGAAAATGCAGTTAATGATTATATTCAGTGCTAACATCATAAGGAGGAAAAAAAATCTTTAGTTATTAGCAAGCTTCATGTATAAATTCGTGCTGTGTGAGTAAAAAAAAAGGTATTTTTTTCAGTATTTCCAATGGGATACCGAATATCATGTTTATATTGATACTGGCTAATTTGAGATGGAAGAGAAGAATGGTAAGTCCTGCTCTGAGTGTTGGATAGTAATAATAGGCTGTTCTGTATTGATTTTATTTTAGTTTATATTTAATTCATTTTATTTATTCTTACTTACTCAATTTTATTTTATTTATGTTATTTTAATCTGGTTTGAGTTTTTTGTTTCGTTTTGATCTGTTTAAAATTTCTTTGGGCATTATTGTATTTAAACCACTTCAGATGTAGAGGCTTTTATTTAGCAAAACTGACATTGACACAGCCATACAACAGGGCCATCTCAAGAACAAAATTGAGTAGTAACCAAAGCCCAGTTCTCCTTTTCCATTAACTATCATGAACTTGTGTCTTAAAATATCTCCACGGATTTCTGCCTTCCCTCCAAACCCTGAATCAGCTGAGTACACAATAAAATATACCCCTGGACAAACAAAAGGAAGGCAGATTCAACAAAGACTGAGCAAGAATGAGAGGTACCAGCGTTGTAAATCTAACATGACATTTGAAAACATTCCTTTTTCTGCTCATTTCTGCCTCTTTTCCCTTTTAGTTATTCAGCCTGCAAAAATCTTCTTTTTTTCAGGTCAAGGGTTGTGTTTTATTCTCATTGCTGAACATAAGAGGGACGCAATTCAGGGCATTTTTCCAGTGTAAAGGAAATGATAAACATGACCGATGTTAAGAGGAGCTTATTTTCAGGAAGGAGTGCTGACATTTCACAGAGATGCTCCTTTATCTGTATTTTTGACGAAACTATCAGCAACTTTTTCTGCAGATACACGTGTCTGTAAACATGTTATTGAGAAACAGCATAGGAGGAAAATTCAGAGGCTGTTCGGGGGAAGGGGTTGCTATATTTCAGCACGAGACAAATCTCTACGAGACAAACTAAATTCCCAAGCCTGTATTTCCTGATAGCCAGCACGGACATAGAGAAGAGGAGCCAGTGGCAGCCCAGGGACACTGAATGCCACTATCTCGCTGCTGCATCACAGCTGACAAACTTCCCAGTGTCACATAACCACATTGGCTTGTCTGGATCTGCCTCGGGAGCAGCTGCATTAAGACACATCCTGCAGCCTTATCACCCTGGAGTTAAATGAAGAGGACAAAGCGCAAGACAGAGAACAGAAAATAAGACAACCCAGGTGGTTCAGCAGCAAAAAAGGCTGATACAGACATCACCTGCTGCATGTGTGGCTAAAAGTGAGAGCCACTGTGGGAGGTTGAACTGCATGGGGGAACAAGGACAAGCGGTGTTTGGGATTGCTCCAGAAATTCTGGTTAAAACATGTACATCACCATGTGAGGGAAAACAAAAAGTAGGAGGCAAGTTGATCTCTTATTATGGGTTAAGAAAAGATTCAAAGGAGAAGCAGGAGATAGACAAGAGAGCAGGAGAAGGGCTTTTAACAAATGCTTGGAGTAATAGAATAAGAGGGAATGGCTTTAAACAGAAAGAATGCAGGTTCAGGTAGGATATTAGGAAGAATTCCTTATTGTGAGGGTGGTGAGGTGCTGGAACAAGCTGCCCAGAGAAGTTGTGGCAGCCCCATCCCTGCAAGTGTTCAAGGCCAGGTTGGATGGGGCTTTGAGCACTTGAGGGTCTAGTGGAAGGTGTCCCTGCCCATGGTAGGAGGTTGGAAATAGATGATGTGTGGGGCCCACTCCAACCCAAACCTGTTTTGTGATTCTATGATACGTGAGTAAATAGCAGATAACTTTATGTATGTCAAGGTTTAAAACAAGCTTATTTTTGCTTTAGTGACTGAGTTTTAGTGGGGGGAGGGAATTCCAAAGCCTTTTTTTTATTGTTTTTTCCACAGGAAAAAAAAAAAAGATACAAAGGAAGACTTTGCTCAGGATTAATTATTGAGTATTCCAGAGCTTTATAATATATTTATAGACTCCCTTGAGCTTGGCAAGCTCTTTCTCTCCTTTTTTCTCTTTTGCTCTGTCATCTCCAACCCAGCCATTTTCACTCAAATACTCAATGAAACCCTTTGTGGTATCAGAAGAGATGGAGGTGCTGGGGGAAATGCTGGAACACTGTACAGCCCTCACTAGCCTTGCTCCAGCTAAGGGCTTCCTGAGCACCTCCTGCAAACAGCCTTGCTCCCAGGATTCACGAGGGGAATATTAATTCCCACATCTAATGCTTAAAATTGAAGTTCATCTAGAAATACATTTTACTACCATAATTAATACCCCCTGCCACAGAATTTTATTTTCTTGTGCCCATTTTCCACATAGTTTGCGTTTTCCCTTTAATCTTATCCCTCCCTCCCACTAGAGCATTAAGAAGAAAAACCAGATTAAAACTTATTTGAAGTCTGAAATAAGGATGGCAGGAGGATTTTGATTAATATCTGCCACAGGAGAATGAATTTTATTAGATGGAAGTACTGCTGCTGAACAACTTGGGTGACCCAGATGATGATGGAAAGACTACAGCTCATGGACGACAAGGGAGAGCAGCTGTGCTTCCAGGGCTGAGGAGTGAGGACACAGCTCTGATGTTTGCCACTGTTAATGAGCCCTTTAGAGGTACACAGCCTCTCCAAAGCCCTAAGCAAACATTAATTAACATACTCATTTAGGGTCCTCCACTTGCAGGGACAGGGAAAGAGATAAAGAAGGTGAAAACTTGGCCCCATTGACCCCAACAATGGTTAGATCACTTTTGTGGAGCCAAAAGTTCACCCCAAAGTGGTTTTCTATAGACTACACTGAAAACAGCATTCTTGTGGCTTTCCACCGTTTTCATGCTGGCAATAGCAAGTGCCTTGGTTTACATGGCCACTTTGTCAAGCAGAACAACTAGGCACGATTTTATATAAATGTTCTAGACCTTTGACTTACCTCTGGAGCTTGGGAAAGTAGCAGGAAAAATCCAATTCTGAATTAAGATACAATCTGATGTTTCCCTGTTCTGTACTTTGTGACCTGTACAAGAAGTACCATGACTCTTTCTTCCTTCAGACTGGCATGAAAGCAGTGAAGAAATGTCTCCCAGACACTGGCTACAGGGGTTCAAAATATTTCTCATTGCTAAATAATGCCCTGATTAAATAGCATTTTACAAACTGGTGACCTGCAGAATTCACGTTTGTATGTTAAACCACAGCTGGGCTTGTGTCTTGGGCATTGTGTACTTATATGCGCTTCAGTACAGACACAGGCTGTGGGTATGAGGGTATGTTACAATCTATTGAACAAATAGCATGAATTTAAAAGTACATGATAAAGCATTTACACAAGGGATAACAGCTTTATTGAACTACCAAAACAAGCACAGTTTGCAAGTTATTTAAATTCTGCATTTAAAAGTAGGGAGGCTATTGTAGTTTGTTATCTAGAGAATATAGGTATGGCTACAGAGGAAGAATATTTGCCTAAACACAAACTTCCACATTGTGTAGATATCTTCATCTGAGCTAGTCAACATGAGCTTCTTTTGTACTTCTCTGACTTCACATAGAGGAAACATGTCTCCAGAAGCAGGATCACTTTAAACAAACTTTTGCAATCTGTTAGATTAATCTTATCTTGATTTTCTCGACTCACTCTGGAGGGATCCAGTCAACCAGCTTACATACTGTTACCTACACTGCAGGTATCTCAAGTTAGGGGAGGCAAATCTTATGCCTGGTAGTTTATGTTACCCCCCCAGCAGCATCTCAAGTCAACAGATCCAAAGTCTTTAGAAATACTTACCAGAGAAATAATCTAATCCAAACTGGCTAATGGAGAGAGATAGCTACATACAGACAACCAGCTCTGTCCAAGCTGAGATACTGTCCTATGGAGTTACATTTCTCCCTCTATCTCCTCTGACTAGATAAGATACTTAAATTTCATGTGGCTACAGTCAGGAAAAAATAAAAAATCCCCCAAGGCTGAATGTCTTCCTATGATTCAATGAACCAACAACTGATTTCAGTTTAATTCTCTCTCACAATTTTTGAGGAGTGTGGAAGAGTTTAGCTTTAGTCTTGCTACATCCTGCCTCTCCTACAAAGGATGGAATTTAATGAGTGATAAAAAGTGGGAATTTAAAGCTGTGACTTGCATTACATGAGGTTGCATTTTCAAAACACTGATGAACTTGGATGGCTCGACATTCACAGGTCAGACTTGGATACCCAAAGAGGGCGATTTTCAGAACTCCTCTTTGGCCGTGGTAAAATCTAGTGACATTTACTAATTATTTTAATTAAATATTGGTTTGAGAAGTCAAAGTAACAAATTGTTTTGTAAATGCAGTTCCTAGGATAAGTAGTGCTTATAGAAAACTGTAACAACACTAGAACCCACAACCCTACGTAAATATGTTAGCACTTCAATGATATCTGTTGCATGTCAATATTTTAAAATAATTCAATTTTCAAACTCATGGCTTGATCCTGACTTAATTATAGGCATACTTCTTTCTAGGAGTATTTAACTTCTATAAAAATATTCTCAAAAAAGGCAGGAGGGAGAAATATTTTCATTGATCATAAAGTCAGCTTAAAAAGTCTGGTATCCCATATGGTATCTCCATGTTAACATGTGAGGACAAACAGGGTAAAATAGGACTGCATTCCAAAAAAATATTCCCTACGGGCCATCAACTTCTGTCATAAGAAGCCTTATTCTTTATACTAATTTTGCAAATAGCACTTCAAAATAATCCCTACTGCCCTTACACTTCCTTCTCAGCCTGCCTTCACCTGCCAGATGAATCTTGATGCAAGGAAGGTTCTGTCAGCCTCAGATACTTCTCATAATCAAAAATCACTTGCAAATCAAGAAAAGGAAGCACCATTTGTCTTGCTAGAGGTAAGCAAAAAAGAGCATTTTACAATGGCCCACACTCCAATTTTAATGTGGCTGTTAACCAGCTGAGATCAACTTCAGCCTGCTGAGAGTCATGCAACAGAGCTGATCAGTGAATGTCCCTAATTCAGCACTTAAACAGAGATTAGTGCTGCCCACTCCAATTCAGCTCTGAACAAATCTTCACCGTGTGTTCCTTTATATTCCATGCTCCTTTAAGGGCAGTATCATGAAAAGTTTTTACTCATTTAAGTAATAACAAGCCTGCTGCCATTTCAGTTTAGCTTCCACAAGTCTGCACATTTGTGTTAGAGGACAAGACTGTATTCAGCCACAGTTCACAGTGGTAATCCCTTTTAATACATTTGATGTAAGAAGAACACATCTCCCATCTCCCTTTCGGATCCAGCTTTCAAGACTAATGCAATGACAGCACTTCTTTCCTGACAATAATTTTCTTAATCACTGTATTTTTCTAGGAAGGCCTCCCAGAGCTTTGCTTTGGTTTTGTGTTTACCCAGTCTCCAGCAACACAGCTTGCCACATCACTATATTTAGTCAGGCACCTCTCTGGCTCCATTGTCATTAGGCTTAAAGGAAGTGACCCATTCTCCTTCCAACACTAATTCTGGAGTGTATCCAACACATGGAAGGACCAACTTTTTTTTTCTATTTTTGCCCATTGAATAAACTCTTGTTTTCCAGCAGAATTCCTCTGGTTTTATGCTTCATTCAGTACTTTCATTCACTGACTACTTGGACTGAAGTAAAAAATTAAACAGCATAAGATGATCAAGTACCACTAATAATATAAGTTTAAAAAGAAGAATTAACAACTAATTTTGCTATTTTTTGGCTATTGGCTTTTCAAAGCTTCTATCTATCTTGAAAATCTTACAGGGAAAAAAAAAATCTCAAATGATTCCAGGCATAATTCAGTCCATAATAATACATTTCACGACTTTGGGCCAAAAGAGGCTTGCATGAGCCAAAAAGAAAGTCTGCTGTAAGATTTCAACTCCTGCCTCTTGGACATACCACTGCTGGTCTCAGCCAATATGAGACTGCAATTTGGTGCCAAAACTGTCTCCAACACTTTAACACCTCAGTTATTTCTTTGCTGTGGACAAGTGGATAAGCAAGGGTGATGTCCAACTTCAGTCTGGTTCAGCAAGTGGAGAACTTAGGTTAAATGACTTCTCTGGTTGAAAACATAGATGACAGATCTGTAGGGTTCCAGAGTACAGGCTAGGCTGTGCTACATCTCCCTGCTGAAGGTACACCAACAGGCAGGAAGAAACCACATGGTGAGATTCTTGGGGTTGTCCTGTGCAGGGCTGGGAGTTGAACCCAATGATCCTCGTGGGTCCCTTCCAGCTCAGGAATTCTATGATTCTATGGCTCTACTTGATTCTATGGAATGAAGTTCAGACAGCCAGAGGTAAAGAATGTGACTCAGGGACATGAGAACCTTGTGGGAATGAGTAGCCCTCATTCTAGTTTCTGCTCTGGTGCTGTGAGTCACATGGTTGCATTCCTGGCTACACTGTATGTATGAAATAGACTTATTACTGTGGGTGGGCCACAGTGTTGAAACAGTCCTAGAACCCTCGGATTCCATGCAGTTTTCCAAGTCAGGTGTCCCTGTGCCACTCTGCTCTGTGCAGTGTCAACAGCTTGTCATTTGATTTGATTTCTGAATGGCTCAAAAGGATGTCAGCACTAAAATTCAGTGTAAGGTATTAGGTGCCTGAATCTTTTCTGGATGTAATTGCCAAGGCTTCACCTCTGATCATCTAACATGTTATAATGTACTGGGAGAGAGATTGAGTGAATTTCCCTCTGTCTAACAAGGAGGTTGCTGCAGAAGTGATTTAAGCTTTTCTGTCTGTCATTTCCAAGAAGAGACTACTTTCTCTACCTTTTCTGAAGTTGAAATTTATATAGGAGCTGCCTGGGTGGTATGCAAAAGGGGCAAATACAAAATTCAGAAAGAAAAAAAAGATAAATTTTTTTCAAAACAAAAGTTATAATAAAAACTTGCCTACTATATGACAAAATTAAAATGTTTAGATTTTTTCTCTTGCACATGTAAATACAGAAGTGAGATTAATAAGATATTATAAATATAAGGACTAGATTAATATAATCAGATGCATTGCCCTGATTTGTGGATGATTCAGATCTCAACCTAGACTGATGTCTTTTATAATTCCAAAATGTTCACACTTGAGATTTCAAGGATGGGGCTATGAGCAACCTGGTCTAATAGAAGATGTCCCTGCCTGTGGCAAGGGTGAGGATTGAAAAGAGATGATCTTTAAATCCCTTCCAACACAAACCATCCTATGATTACATCATTCTATGAGATTTTTTTTTCCCAGCCATAGTTTTCATTGTTTTATTCAGGACCTTGCCCTTCTAAAGAGGAAACTGATGGAATTTCATAAATTTCATTGGTTCATAGAACTTAATTATCATTTGTCAGCAATTTTAAACTGTTTTTTTTAGGGAAGGGTGAATAATATTTCTGGACTGGGGTAAGTGAACCAGGGTGACATAACATTGACAGTAACCATGCTGCCACTGAGAGTCAGTCATCCCCTGTTGCCAGTGAAAACTTTGTGTAAAGACAAAAAGTAAATCATTATCCCAATGAATAGCAAACGTATCTTACCAATTGCCCCATTTTTCAAAAGCATTTTCGCCTCCAAAATCAAAGCTTTTTTATTCTTCATCTTTCTCTTTGTGCTTTTCTTCTCATTCTTTTTATTCACTTCTCTCCCTTTCTTTGACCTTTCACATTTCTTTATTACAGCAAGTCCTAGTTTCCCATCTTGGGTTTTACCTTAGCCTTATAAAAGACCAATAATTTCATAGTGAATGATAAGAAAGACGTGAGAAAGACTGTAGTACAGCATCCCAAAGAAAATAGAGATGAGAACTAAGCATATTCCAAACACATGGGTTTAGGCTGCTGATTCAGTGAAAGAAACACTAAGTCAGTACATCTGAACATTTGGAAAGTTTTTTCCCAACTAACGAATATAATTCAGATTTAAAAAAAAAAAAAATCAACCTATCCCTTAGTTTCTTCCAAATTTGAATGTGCTATAAACATACAAAGCAGAATGGAATCAGCCCTGAAAAATGATTTTCAACACCTCTGTTCTTCACATCATCTTGTCTCTCCTTGATTCAGGCAAACTGCAAAAAATTCACTGCCAACCCTACAGGACTCTTATGCCTCTGCATTTATCCAAGCATTTTGTAGAAATGATCTTCACAACTGCTGGGTACTGTAGGCACACAACTGCTCCTTGTTTTATGACTGGGAAACTGGGTCATGGGGAAACTAACTGGTTTCGCCAGAAGTCACTCAGAGAAACAGTGTCAGAACACAGTGTAAACCTGGTGATCCCAACTCTGTCTCATGAATCAATTGATTATATTTTCTCTTTATTCGTCATTCTACAAGGACCCTCTAAACATGTTGAATTATGTTTTGACACTTTTGAAACAGACTTTTTTTTCCCTAAGTTCTTATATATTCCTTTTATACCATCTGCAGAAATTCTCAAAGATGTAGTTTAATTTGGCTTTTGCTGTATTGTACTGAAATAGAGAAGATTTAGTGAAACTCATATTCAATTCCATTCCGTTCACAGTAAAGAATAAATCCTACTTTACAGTACAACAATTAATATTGATTATATTACTTGAAAATGTAAGAGACTGCACACATATATTTTCTGTGAACCAGTGTTCTAACAAGGACCTCATTTTATTATAGCTGCTGAATATGATCAAAGAAGTGAAACTTTAAAGAAGATAGTTCAAAATATGGAATTAAATATCAAGATGCAGTCTTCTTAGAGGGACAGCACTTCTATCTATAGAGGAAAGATCGGAGAGAAAACAATTGATAAGAATAGCTCACAGTTAAGGGGAACAGTTTGGAATATAGAGTTCGCCTCTGGTGGAACAGGAGACAAGGCTGAAGGTTCATGAAGATGGCAGAAAGTGCACAAGCAGGAGTGGAGCATCCTATGGGTGTCAGAAGCTGATGAGTGGAGTCAGTCTCAAGTAATTTTCCATCTCAGCATCTATGTTGAAAGGCACCAGCTTAGTTTATTTGGTGCTAGCACGCATCTCTGTGCTACTTTTGCTCTTCCTCAAATTTCTATGATACTTTGTCTCCCTCTCCTATCACTTCATCTTCTTGACCCTCTCATCCTGCCCTATGCATTGTGAACCGCACATTTCGAAAAAGCAGAATCAGCGATGGGGCTGGAATCACAGAATTACAGAATGATAGAGCATCCTCTGTTGGAAGGTACCCACAAAGATCAGCGAGTCCAGCTCCTGGCCCAGCACAGGACAGCCCCCAGAATCACACCAGGTGCCTGACAGCATTGTCCAAATGCTTCTTGAACTCTGTCAGGCTTCGTGCTGTGACCACTTCTTGTGGAGCTGGGTGCGTGATCCCTTTAAAGAAGTTTTGAGTTGCTCAGAAAGCAGTGAAGCTGCACCAAGACAATATCTGCAGGGATTTTGTGCCATAGGTGCACATACAATGAGTTTGGTTGCTTTTTTCTCCTTTTTCTTTTTTCTTTTTCACTAGTTATCCAATTTAACTGCATTTTGAATGTGTCAATAATCCACATCAATCCATAACCATATAATGTCTGTATTTCAGAGTGCCAGTGGTGTTTGAGATCCTGTGATTTAATTTCACGGTGCTTTCATATAATATATTTACAAAATACAGACCAGCAAACAATTCCAATTGTGCATTAAGGAAGCCATTTGGAATTGATGTAACCCAGGACAGGACTAAATCCTGTTTTGAGAATAGCATGCTTTTGTCAGACCCAAGTTGATAGAGATGACCCTACCAAACAAAGCACTTCAGATACTGTCCAGCAGAGATCAGCAGTGAATAGACTCCTGTCAATCAACAGAATCACCTTGCTGCTGATAGTGGCAGACAGCATTTGCCAAGGGCTGTGCACCAAATGCAGACTGCTGAAACACCAGCACAATGATTTAGCCATGGAATCATCCCACTTCTTTGCAAATAGATAAGGATACTGTTAGGAGACAGGTTTAAGAGAATGGGGGAGGGCATTCCTCTCGGCAACTCAAATTCATAGATCAGAGCCAAAAGAAGCAGCAGGTTTCTGGCTGCACTGCATTTAGATCAAAGGCTCTGTTATAGTTTATATGATTAATGAAAGATGAACAGCATTCCGAAGATTAACAAATTTAATCCTGAGAGTGTAGCACTTATCTGTGTGGGCAGACTGACCCCTAATCTCTGACTTGGTGCTGGACTGTGCCACCCTCATGTTTCTTCTCTGCTCCCCCTCCACCGCCACGGCCACACCAGCAACTGTAAGATGACATTGAGTAGATGGGTTCAGCACAGAAAGATAAAACAATGTGAAAGGATGGAGATTGGGAGCTTATCAGCCAAACAGGACACCAGATAGAAAAAGTAATCAACATAAAGCTCTTATCAAAATGTTTCCCGGGAAAAGTTTTGTTTGGTTTTGTTGGTTTTTTGTTGTTTTTTTTAAAATAAAAATCTGTCATTGCTCAGGAAAAATCACAGGATTATTTTAAAGTAATTGCATCTATATTGTGCATGTGGGCGTGTATGTGTTCCCTGAAGAATGCACATGGTTTGTAACTTGAGGTGTTTTAAGCCAAGGGAATTGAGTTATCATATACAAAAGGAGTTTATCTACAAGAGGAACCCAGACATGACTTTTTCTGACCTATTTAAAGAATGAATAGAAAACACTGAAAAGGAATGCACACACTGCAATATGTTAAGAATATAAGCAATTAACAAAATATTTAGACAAATTACATGTAATTATGTGCTAAAACAAAATAGCTGCCTGTAAAATCCTCCCTACCAGTACTCTCTGGAAATTCATTTGCAGAAGTTCTTTGAAAAGGTTTAGAAATCTTATAGAGAATCCCATAATCTGATGACAGCAAACAACTTTTAAAGTAGAATATTTTTAGATTTCTGTTCTTGTTAGATTCAGCTTTCAGGATTAATCATTTTTAGTTTTCATACTTACTCTAGTATGCACCCATCCTCTTCTCCACTGCTTAGAACCTACTTTTCCTAATCTTGAGAACATCATCCCACTCATTTAAACAATCTACTGCTCATCAGAGAAAAAAAAATTGTGATATTATTTCATGCATTTTTTCTAACTATCCTTTTTTTATTATTATTGCAATTTAAAAGCTATTGGGCATGTGAATGCTGGTTTTATAATGAAGAGAAAATACTTCTTAATCATCTAGATAATATGAGAACACTAAAAGAGTGATAGTAAGAAAACAGAGTAGAAGAATACAATAACATGGAAAATGTTGCAATAAAGCCAGAGAGATAATTTCACATCTTGATTCCTTGATTCCATCCTCATTTCATCATTGCATTTGGCGTAGCTGGCTTGGGGATGGGTTGAAGGCAATTTAGGCTTTATGCAATGTTTGTATTCCAGCAATTCATTTGTTTGCCAGCATAAATCATGGGAGCCTTAGGGTTTTTACTTAACTTCCTATGCCCAGGTTCCAGACTATCTTGTGGTTTAGGTTCTGTGCTGGCTGAAAGACCCTCAAGTGTTGGAAGCCCACCAACAACACAGTAAATTATTTTATGGTTTTAGTAGTGTTTAAACAAACTCCTTTGGTCAAAGAGATCTCCTAGCTGGATGCCACAAGGTGATCTCATTAGGGAAGGACAACTCCAGCTGCCCCATCTGCTCTTCCAGAAGACAGGAGGGTAATTTCTTCTAGTCACAAAAAGAATCTGCACAAAACATGCCACAGCTCTTTTTCCTCTCTGCCTGGTGCTCTTACCTTGGCTTCCACATGCATACAACAAGAGGTTCAGTCAGGTTTGAATTCTGCAGGAGGTGTGTCCTTAATATTCAATTTCTTATGAATATTTAAAAGTAATAAATGTCAAATTAAATGTTTAATGATCTTGTTTTGACTAAAAAGACCTTGAGGAGGATCAGGAAGAAGTCAAGCTACCTAAATTGGCCAGTCACTGGGCTCAAAGGAACACGTCCCACAGCTTTTGTTGCTCTGGAGCAGATACCCTGTGATAGCAATGGTGGTTGAATTGCAAGAGACATGCACACTGATATATGGTGTGCCTACTCTTAGAAGAAATAAAAATGTCTGTGCTTTGCTCTATTCCAACAGACCTAGTCCAGATGGACCCCAAAATAATGATACAACACAGGACAACATCTTCAATGGTTCCTTTTCTTACTTATTTTTTCATAGTAGCTATGGGATTTTGTTATGACTTCTTGACACATTGAGGTGTAAGCAGTAGATTTCAGTAATTTTAAGTAAATTTACCCACTTGAACTACCCATTTCTATGACGCTTTATCATGATCAACTTGGATCTACTTGGGTCTAACCTGCAAAGCATAGTTGTAAAGAAGAAATCTCCCACCTCCACTGGAAGGTGGAATTATCTTCACAGAAGCAGATATCTAGATTTTTTTTACAGCCATCTAGCAGCTGCCTTATTATAACCTACTTTTTTAACAAAGTGAGAGTTCAGGCCTCATTACTGCAAACTGTGGAAACAACATCCATAATCTCAACTATTAAGGAAGAGGGAAAAAGGAGTTAATGATGTACAATTACAGTTATCTTCACCTTGGTGTGCTTTAATGAACTACAAGAGTTTAATTCTGTACACATGACTTTTACAGAGGTGAATAGATTTGAGACAAACTTGTGAACGACCTTTGAGACTGCAGAGTGAGAGGTGGTACAGGGGGGAGCAAAGGTGGCAGCTGAAATCATGGTGAGGGTGTGTATTGTTTCTCAACCTCTTCACATTTCTGTTCAGCTCTTATGGGCTTGGATTATTGCTACATTCACTTGAAAACTAGCCAAACGTTTTAAATCATGCCATAGAAATATTATTTTAATTTTTTTTTCTTTCTTAGCCTTGGATTTTTTAGGGTTGAATGAAGCCAAGAAAATATGAACAGGCATTCAACTCAAAGCCACTCGTCCTATTCACACACCCCAGTGTGGCATTTGCCTCTGGACTAATCAAGTTAGTCTTGCTTTGCCAGTCAAAGCTGAAGGCAAACAAAAGTCTTACTTCAGTTAATTGAATCCCACTTACGCTGTACAACAAGAATGCAGATACTTAATTTGTTATCATATTATTCCCACATTACAACTGCCTAAAAGTTCATATGTGGGTTGGGAATCCAGAGTTTTAGGCATTTCCCAAATATGCAATTAAAGGATAGCTTCAAACTTAAAGAGCTTATTTTACAAGTGAGATTTCTGGAGGACAGCAATGCTGAACTGTCTGGACTTCCCTCTATTGACAATTTGCTGGTGGAACTTTTCCTTTTTGCTTGTTTTTCTTTATCTAAAGTAAATGCAAGTTTTTCTTCATGCCTGTAGGAAACCTTTCATTGACCCATTTCCTGAACCAAACAAACAGTCATCAGCTTATAATTGGGTGAATTAGCCACAGGAGAGAAAGCAAACTTTAAAATAATTGCCCTTTTTCCTCATTTATATCAACATTTTTTTCTGCAACAAGCCACCTGGCTCCAAATATTTGTTTTCTAATCACCCAAGTACAAAACTCACCAGACAGCAGATCCTGAAAAGTCCTAGAGCGAAATTCTGCTCAAATCACATCATCAGCTTTCAAAAGCCATTCAAAAGGAGAAGATCAGCAGAGCATACCCCCATACTGTGCATCCTTTGGTTGGGAAACTGAGCCCTCCTGCAGCTCAGAGCTCAGGAAGAGGGAATTTCACTCTTTAATTCTCATGAAGTACACAGAGAAAAGGAGGGAGGGAGTGAAGGGAAACTAGTGCTGATCAGAGGAACTACTAATGGAACAGCATTGAAGATGTCTGATCTCTTCTCTGCCATGAGTGCAGACAAGGTCTCAGATGAATTATGAAACACAGATCCCTGTCATGCCCCCCATGCAACTTCAAGGAATAGCACAGTTGTGTACTCCTCACACAGGGTACTCTGCCAATTTGATATTCATTCCCCACCCACTTTATTGAAAGAGGTGTTTTATATATTTTCTGTAGACAATATATACCTATTTTTACCAGTTTTTCTCTGATGTGCTCAGGGCAGGGATGGCTTTAAAATATTCCTTGACTTTTTGTACCTGTGTAGGGAGGCCATTGGAAATCATTATACTGCAAGGTCTGCTCTGATTTGAACATTTTGGGTTCCAAGAAGGTTATCTCCACTCCCACCTTCAGCTCTGGGAGTCATCTCACCTCACTTTCACTCGTCTCCAGGGCTGACATCTGCATGCAAGCACGTTTTCCCCTTCTCCTCCTTACAGTCACAGGAAAGAAATAAGTCCTCCTAGGGAATGATTAATTTGACTGATTTCAAATAGCTGCCTTATGGTGAGATAATTAGGCCTTAGAAAAGCCTAATTATTTCTGTTGACTATAAAGGGAACCTTGATGATTCCTAGACGTACAGAAACCTACTCTGGCTCTGGAATTTCCTGAGCTGTAGATCAGTAGCTGGAGGAAAGACAGCTCCATGCTTGCCTTGTCCTTTTGCTTTTCTCTCAGCACCCAGTATCTACTGCTGGGTATGGGCAAAATAGTCTTCCAATGAAATTCAAACTTTGCCAAATTGTAAAACCCTTCTGGAGTACTCTTATCCTTGGCTCCATCCATGACACCCATCCATGACACCTTCTGCAAGGCAGGAACTACAAAAATAGTCCTCAAACATACCCAAACTCCAGGTAAGGTAGGAAGGAATAACCCTTCCAGAGCTGCAAGGCTGCTTGTAGAACATAGTCTTGACGTGTAGCAGTGCAGACATCCTCTGTGATCACTTTGTATATGTGGGAAATAAGGGTGCACAGGCCTGTCTTCATGAAGTCTGTCTTCAGAGGGGTAGGGAGGTTGGGGCCTCCTACCTGCCTGGCTTTTCCAGTGAGTCAGCTGAAAGAGACAATTTATCCCTTGGGTTGTTTCTTCCCTGTCCATTAAGAGAAGGCCTCTGGGAACCAAATGGCAAGGTTTTAATTGACATCATGTTGTAGATTGACCATGATTTACCTTTATAAGCCAACCAAGATGCGCTGTCTTCCTCATAAGACAGGAGAAAATACAGGAAAAACTCCTGGGTCGAGATTTAGACAGGGAGATGCCTCACCATGTACCTTCACAGGCAAAATAGACTTTTCTTGGGGAAACGAATTTAATTTCTTGATAATTAATACTGAAATAGGATGGTGATAAATAAGACAACTCTAAAACCACCATGTACCTACTCCTCCCTTGCTCCCAGGCTCAATTTCCCTTATGACCTTTCCACTGCTTTCTCCCTGAGCAGTGCAGAGGGATGGATGGGAGTTGCAGTCAGCCCATAACACTTCCTCCTTCCTCTTGCTATTTTCCTGCTCCAGCATGGTGTCCCTCCCACAGGAAAAAGTCAGTTCTGCATGAACCTTTCCAAGGTGGGTTCTTCCCATTGGCTTCAAGGACTGCTTCAGAGAGTTTTTTATCACAGGCTGTAGTCCTTAAGGAACAGACAGCTCAAGTGTGGGTTGGTCTCTCACGGGCCAATGACACTTCCAGAAAACCTGATCCTGTGGGCTCCTCTCCATAAGCCACAGTTCCTGCAAGAATCCTGTTCCACCATGGACCTCCATGGGCTGCGGGGCCACATCTGCCTCATTATGGGCATCATCATGGGTTGCAGAGGAATCTCAGCTCCAGTGCCTGGAGCACCTCCTCCCTCTCCCTCACTCACCTTGGTGTCTGCAGGACTGTTTCTCTCACATTTTTCTCATGCCCCTTTCTCACTGAACAGCATTTTTAGCCCTTTCTTCCATATGTTATCACAGAGGCGCCACCAACATTGTTCATTTTCTCAGCTCTGAAGAGTGGCAAGTCCATCTTGGAGCCCGCTGAAAACGGAGCTTCTGTCTTCCCGCAGAATCCACCCCTGCAGCCCCCTGCTATAAAAACCTTTTTATTTAAACACGATACACTTCACAAGGGCCAGGTTTTCCATCGATGTCTTTTCCTAGATTTGTCAGTAAGTCTATCTATTCATCCACCTATCCATCCATCCATCCACACATCCATCTATCCATCCATCCATCCACACATCCATCCATCCATCCATCCATCCATCCATCCATCCATCCATCCATCCATCCATCCATTCATATACCCATCCTCTCTTTTCTGCAGTCCAGACTCTTCTCTTGGGCATATTTTTTCCTTATTCCTCCTCGTAACCTCAATTTAGGGGTGTAATAATTAGCCAGAGGTGCAAAGAGTGCAGCTTCACACTTCTTGTAAAGAAGAAAGTGAAAAATTCATTTTCCATGTCTCTCTGCAACGTGCCTTTTAGGCTCCTTATCAGGGCAATACTTCATCAGCCCTGGTCCCTTTGCTACTGTCAGTTATTTCAGGAATGCTATGAAATTAATGAGACTAATGGCTTTTGTTTCTTTGTTGTTTGGGTTATTTTTTTCTGTGTTTTTTTTTAAAGGTATAATTTGTTTAGAGGTGCTTTTTAGCCTTCATAACTCCCATTACACAACTCCCATTACGTGCTCTGACTGCCCACAGCCTTCTTTTGAAAAAGAATAATTCGGGAAGCAGATATATGCAGTCAACTTCCCCTCTGAGGAAGCTAAATGGGAAGTCTAAGTTATGCTGTTTCAGAAACACTTCCATACAGAAATTTTAAAATGTGATTTAACACACAAGGTTAACAGGCATTTCAGGATGGCTACAATAAAATCATAGGTGTAGCACAGTGTCTTTAACCCTATTCCTGTCGTTCTTGGATGGATCATGAAATAGCTTTGCAGCTTTAATTGTGCTGTGGAATTGGGCTTTTCATGCCTTCGTCTTATGTCTATATATATACACATCAAATTCCTTTGTATAAACATATAAATTAATATATGCATACATAGAAATTAATGGAACCAAAATGTGAATGTCCCTAACCAACATAATCCCAAGAAAACAAAATACATGATGTTACCTCTGACTTCACCTTTTTTTTTTTTTTTTTTTTTTTTAAATATCTCCTCTTCTGTTGGAACTTTCATTCCTAGAGTAATTTAATTATTTGGTGAATTTTCAGCAGAGAAGATTTTATAGACTATGGAGAGCATGAACTACATGTTCTACAGTAGATTAGCAGTTTTAAGGCAGTAGTGGGAGGAAGTCAGGATTTTTCTTTTTCTGTAAACCTATCTTTAGGATTAGTGTCAGGTTTTATTTTGAAAGACTGTTATCTTGAAATCTTCTTTTAGTGTTACAGTTGTCTGTGTCAGAGAATCTCCAAGAAAAACTTGCCTAGAAGTCACTAAAACTGCTTTTCCAGCAGAAAGAAGGAGCTGTAAGAAGGAAAGTATTCAGAGCTTGCATTCGAGTCCTTGCTCTCCACCCAGAGGTACACGGGATGCACTGAAGCCTGCCTGAGGTGCAGACTCCACAAAAACTTTTATGGATATGAACACTGACTGATGTGGTCATGGACCTTCTCTCACTGGTAGGAAAGCTCTTGTGAGAGCTGCCTTCATTGTCTCAGGAGACCAGGAGGCAGGCAACTGTACCAGTGCAGGCTCAGTTATTGGTACAGACAACTATTTTTAATTTTTGCTTCTTCTTAAACAGGAAAGCAAGGAAGAATATGTTCTAGGACACTTACACTAAAGCAGCCACGACAACTCCTGCATACAATTATGCACACACATAGGCATATATATATGTTAAATTCTCTGGAAAAGTGATCTAATTCTCTGTAGCGGATCCCTAAACTGTCTCTCTTCTCTTGTATTTTCTTTTTCTTTGTATAGGAAGGTGTCTATCATATCACAGGAGATAGCAGTCAGCAACAGAGGTTCATTACGTTAATAAAAACACAACAATACCAAACAAAGAACACTTCCTTCCACTTCAATACACAATGAAATACCTTCCAGTATACACACACAGACACACAAAGAAACGTATAGTACCTAATAAAAATAAAATACAGTGAGGGATGGCCTCCTTTGTAATCATGTAATAGGGGCAGTAGTCTGTGTAGCAACAGACTTATTTTACTTAGCTCTGAGGTACATTTACTGCTGGATAATATTAGCAAGCCACATCCCAAAGTCAGTGCCTGTTCCTCCAGCATAATCTTCCATGAGAAGGTCTCTCTGCTCATGGATAGGGTATGTTCCTTGGCTGATGGATCAGTAAACTCATCTGGCTAAGCACTTCAACTCCATATTGCTCAGATGATATCACAGAGTCACAGAATCCTAGAATGGTTTGTGTTAAAAGGGACCTTAAAGATCATTCAGCTCAAACCCCCCTGCCATGGGCAGGGACACCTTCCACTGGACCAGGTTGCTCCAAGCCCCATCCACCAGGAGTGTGGTGGTTCATCCCTTCCCCTCCTCCCCCAGGCCACACTATGATTCTTTAAATGATCTTAAAACACTCCTTCACAAGAGGCAGTCTCTGGGCAACTGGAGCCAGTGCCTTCCTTGCCACCCTCACAGGAAAGATTTCCTTCCTAATATCCAATCTAAACCACTCTCTTTCAGTTTAAAGCAATTCCCCCTTGGCCTATTGAACTACCATTTTACTCAAGCGTCTTGTGGTAGCCTTCCTAAGTGCAAGGTATAATTACAATTGTAGGAGTAGGATTATTGTGCAGATAGATTGACATTTTAACCATTGATCTATCTGGATCTGCTCTGAGTACATGAGATACCAACTCACCCACCAAAATAAGTTTACTGGACTGGCTAACAACAGAGCTGTACCAAGGAAATTCTAAAGGAAAATTATGCTAGTCCAGACATATAAATGCACTGGTAATGTAGCAAAGGAAGTTTTTTGCTAGTATGTTGATGTGAATTTTATATAAAGGATAACAGAAAATAAAGACAAACAGAGAAAACCCAAGCAGGATGTTGAGAAATCGTGACAAGGACAGCTCTGAGACTGTGAAATATTCAGAGGAATGCAAAAGTAATATATGAGGCTGAAAGATATTTTTATTTTGTCTTCACCAATTTGAGCTGGCTGCTAATCTGGGAAGCAGCCAGATTTTTGTTTTCCTTCTCTTGTGCCTTGTAAACACTTACTTATTTAGTTAAAATTCAAAGATTGTTAAAAACACTTTACCAGATGCTTCCCTGGGTTCAAAACACAATTGCCTTTGGAACTCACATTCGGTCTTTTAATTCTGCTCATGGTAATTTAGCCAACCTATGTGATAGCACTTAAATGCTCAAACCCTCACTTCTAAGAGGTATGCTCTAGGTCAAGTGTATCCTACGAGATTGTGCCCAGGAAATCAAGGCTATAAATATAAATACCGCAATCTAAAATAATATAAAGAGAACCTTGCTGAGAACACAGTGTAAATGACAGCCTGAAACAATATATAAAATTCATTCTTGTTTTATTTGTGCTTTTGCATCCGTAAAAGTAAATTAAAGGATATGCCTGCACAGACCTTTGGGTATGCAGGTCAATCTAGCAACTATTGTAAATTTTCTAACAAATTTAAGGAACTCTGACTGAAATGGGTGTTTCTGTGCTGCTCCTCTCAGCCTGTTCCATTACAATGATCCTTGAAGAGAAAGAATTGCTCTGGAGAATATTCAAGCCAAAGGGTGACTACTTGCAATTCAAATGAAACGCCTTCATACTTCATCAAGAAAGGAGAAAGGAGCCACAGAAATGTCACTGTCAAGAATTATCTTTCTTTTTACATGATATCTCTGTGCCTAATTTTTAAGGGTTGGGGGAAGATTGCCAGTTCAGATTCTGAATTATTGAGATCTGATGTGTCTATCAGGGTGCTTTCATAGCAGCTGTGGACCAGCTAGACAATGAGATGGGCAACTTTTAATAGAGAGCAAACCTCTTTTCAAGTGAAGCAGGCCAAGACCACATCTCCTTTTGAACTTTGGAGCTCTAATCTGTGTTGTTGCTGTCAGTTTTGCAGGGGAG
The DNA here is from genome assembly GCA_013397915.1 of Daphoenositta chrysoptera. Classification (NCBI taxonomy): domain Eukaryota; kingdom Metazoa; phylum Chordata; class Aves; order Passeriformes; genus Daphoenositta; species Daphoenositta chrysoptera. Next base: position 11,973 of record VZRO01004995.1, on the reverse strand, counting down.
ATGAATTTTGTGGTGGAAATTGCTTACTTAACCAATCTGAATCACTTCACACAATATCAAGATACCTGAAGTATTATGATAGCTGAGAAACTTTCCATGACCTGTTGATACCCTATGAACTAACCTCCTAGGTTACAAGTTGGTGTATTTCCCTTCTCCAAATAAGAAGGGTGTATGGCAGAGAAATTCAGTTATCTGCTAAAAGCCACACAAGCCTGATTAGGAAGAGATGAGAATCTGTAATTCCTATGTCACTTGACCAATGATTCCCTCAACCTCTGAATGTGCAAATAATTTTTTCTAATGGTGATGCCATGATGATTTTTTGCCTTTTCTTTTATACCCTTTTTATATACTTTTTCTATAGCTTTTATGTATTCCTATTTCTTTTAGCTCACATTCTTAGACCTAATATTTTGTTAAGCCAAGAGACCAAACATCTTGGAAACCTCCTAGTTAGGGGTCAGAAAGCCCCAGACACCAAGGTCCTCTCTAGAGCACACTCTGTAAACTGAGATAGGCCCCTCCAGGGGAAGGTTCCTCGGGGTGGGGGGGTCACCCGAGCCTCTCACTGGGCAATCTTTGATAGATGTGCTCATTTGTAAGGCCTATAATGTGATACCTGATTGACCGTGGGTGTGCATTCCGTTGTGCTCGGCGGGCATTCCACCTGGATGTGCTGCACCTAAGGATCCCTAAGATAAATACCCAGGTAAAAACCCCTTTTTCCCTTCTAACCGTGTTTAGCTCTTTATTTTAAGACCAGGAAAAGGCATCAATGGAATAACTGATTCTAAAGGGATCCAGTGAGAGTTTGTTATAATACCTTCAGATTTGTAGCTCACTACTTGATAAGCAGACCAGATCTCCATCTTGCAATTTAGGTAAGTGACAGTAGTTTCTAATCCTCATTTTCAGAAATATATCTAATGGAAATATGAGGAATAATAATGACTGTCCCCTCCACCTCCATCTCTTGCATACATATTTCACACCTCCATATCTCAACTTGGAAGATTATCATATGTATTTCTGTAATGCTCAGAGCTCCAATCTGCTTTTAAGATCTACACAGCTTAAATACTGAAGTTTTATTTTTTGAGTATCTTTGAAGGAACTGCTCTGACAACGTGAATATTTTTTATACTATTTAACAAAATATCCCTAAGATGGCATTTCACGACCTTACTTAAAGTTGAAGACTCTGCACCCTGCACTTCGAATTTAACGTAGGGTTTTCCTTTACTTCAAGTGATGAGACCAAAGCAAAACCAATTTGCAGTTCCCATTACTGGTTTTATCCAGGAATCCAGGGATTAAAAAAACCCACTATATTTCTTAGAAGCAAGGCAGCAACATTACTGATCATGACCCCCTAAAGCTGGAGGCCTTGTTATTAGTAATTTCCAGCTGTGCTCCCAGTGGATGCTTCCACCCTGGTCCAGCAGGATCCCAAGGGGCATGTCTACACTTCAGCTGCTGAGGCACCCTTTGATTTATTGTCATAACCAGAAGCATGTTCTCTGTAATGAATAAACATTGCTGTGGCTCTGTCACTTTCTGATTGCACCAGTTAACAGATGGACATACAAATTTGGGTTGGCACCTGCCAACACACAATTTTGCCCCTTGTTTTCCCAAAAGGGAGAGTGTTTTGCTTGATCTTGGGTGTTTAAGAGCAGAATCAGACCCCTGAAACTCTTAAGTAAGGAAACACAAGTGCCTGAAAAGATAATGGTTTGCACAGCCCTGGAAAATATAAATGTAGATTGTTTTAAATACAAATAAACTTCAGCAAGCTCAAGCAATTAGCTTGGCACAGCCCTGAAATGTGTTTAATGGCTGAGTGATCAAAAGGTTTTCCGTCAACTTTAGCTGAATAAAACTGGTAAGTAAATCTTTCCTTCCACATAATTTTCTGAAGTTTGAAGTGACAAATTGGACTGAACTCAATTAAAGCAGCAGGTTTTATGCATTTAATTGCAAGCAATGTCTATGATTGTGACGGAATCCAATTCAGAGTGAAAACACAGATGTGGCTGTGGCGGAGCTCTGTGAAGCACAAACAGGAAAAACAAAGTTCAATCAGAAAAAAAGTTATGGGCAATACAAAATTATATATTCTGCCATTCTTCTGGAGCACTAGCTGTAGGCAAGTATTACAATATTAAATTGGGAAATGTTCACCTGGCTACATCACTGCAGTCCAAAAAATGCTGTGTGAAAAAGTAAGTAAATATTTGTATTGACTGTGGAAAACACCAGAAAATACTAATGGTATTTTCTATTACTATGCAATGACACTTCAAAGAATTAGTTGTAGCATCAGTTAGACCATATTTAAAGAAAAAGTTTGTGCTAAAAATGGTAATTAAAGAATTACTTTGTAATAGGACACTCAGTCATTACAGGGGAAGTGCTTAGGGGGTAAATTTTGTATTTAGTCCTTCGTTGCACACACATGGCTCCCATTGATATTAATGGGAGCCATACACATGATCAAGGGCAGGTTTCAACCTACACCAGAAAAGCTAAACTAAAAAGGAAGCAAATCTAGCAGATCAAGTTATTCTTAAAATTGACCCAGGTGAACACGACATGTGCTAGCGTTTTAAGCCCCGCACTCAGTGAAAATTAGAGTTGTTAAATAAGCAATGGAATCAATTTTAAGCAATTGCAGTGTGTATTTATGGAAACAGCACCTCCATCAAATATCTAAACAACTAAAAAGAGAACTTATTAGTGTTTAATTTTGGTCCTTGGAAGAAGATTTCCATAGTAAGGCAAGTGTAAGAATCATTTTAAAATCTCAGCGGGGAATTTCTGTACAGCCTATGAGTTCTGTTTGAAACTGGGAGCTTTTTATATGTATCTGTGTCAAACTACAGACACTATTTTGGATGTGGGATTTTTTGTCCTTTCACATCATGGCTGGGGGTGAATAGTAGAGGCTGTTGTGAAAGGGCTAACCTATCAAAAAGAATAGAAAGATTAAGAAAGAAGAAAAAGAAAAGAAAAGAAAAAAGGCCAAAACGCCAAAGATAATGTGGTTAAACAACTAAGGTGAAAACCCCTATTTGAGCTGAAAAGATAATCCTCAGAAAGCAGAATGAAACTTTCCAAAAAAGGAAAACAGAAAAGAACTAGTTAAATATAAAAGTATAGTTCAGCAGGACAAAGGGAGGGAAAAAAAATCAAGAATGCATTGGTAAAACCATGAAAATGAAAATCCTTTTCCCAGCATGCCAGAGTGTTTCTAGGTCTGAGATGATCAAGAAATAAAAAGATCATACAGACAAGATTGGGCTATAGACAAGAAAGAAATCTTCACCATGATAATTTTTGATAAATTTAGGGAGATTGCCACACCAGAAATTTTCCTTAAAAAGAGGTGAATTTGAATATCTGTTTCAAATGAGACTATCAGTAGAAAATTTTAGAGAGAATTAATAAAACTAACAGTATTGCAACACCAGGACCAGATGGTATTTACCCAAGAGTTTCAGAAGAACTGAAGTATGAAATTGTTAAATTATTAATTGTGTTGAGTAATTTTTTTTTCTTTTTTTTTGCCTAAAACAGAGTCCCCAGTACAAAAACAGGATGCCAATGTGGAAAAGAAAAAAAAGGAAAAGGAAAAAAAATTGGGTTTTTTTTTTTTTCAGGGGAGGTATTGGAAAAAACAGATGATAAAATTGTACTGGTCAGTTTGATGAAAAATTGTAATAAAGAATGGAAAGAGGATACACATGGAAAATGGGAAATAATGGAAAGGAACAATTCTTTTTTTGGGGAGGTTGTGGTTCCCAAATCTGTCAGAACTCTTGTTGCTTTCTGGGGTTTGTTTAAACGCAGTTTTTGTTACATTTTGCCTCCTGCTGTGTATCTTCCTAAGGGCAGAGGACAATGAGAGGAGAGTAATCTCTTCCTGAGGAGGATGTACAAGGAAAGACAACATTGGAGGCTTTCCAGGGTAGGAAGAAAAAGGCAGTGTCAGAGTGAGATTTCATGATTCTCTACACTTGCAGATTTTCAATAAGACCTTGGTAAACTTGTCTGAGAGGTGCAAAGGCAGTGGACTTCATAAGGTATCTGGACAGGTTATGTTCTGGTACAGGTGAGGAGCAAGCAGTCTTCTCTTGGAAAAGCATGTACTCTATAGGCATGTAGTAATACTTACTGCTTTTAAGACTTTGATGACAATTTTTAAAAATGCCTTGTATGAGGAAGCTTCAGGAATGACAGGTGATGATGAATAACGAGGGTACACAAGCTTGCCCACCCATGGCAGTTCATTTCTTCTATGTTTCTTAGGCATCTGCAATGGCTATGTTAGGGAAGTTCAGGGACTTCATGCCAATTTGCTCAGTCCCTTTTTGATTCTGTTGATGTTATCTGCCTTCGTGACCACTCATTAAGAAAGTGGCTATAATTTCCTGCTCAGAAGCTCAGGAAGGGCTTTTATCCATGCTAAACCCATTTTCTGCATGCTCTGCATGCTCTGATTAAGTGTCCCCCCAGCTCCTGTATTGCTAAATGGCAGCACTTCTAAATTCGCTTTACCCACCATCTTCATGATTTCAAGCAGTCACTTGATCCCCTGATCATTTTAGTTGCCCTTTTCTGTTTCTGGTCTACATCCACTATATCCTTCTTGACCTGGGAAACAGAGACCTGAATGTAATATCCACACTGTGGGGGCACGCCAGTTTTACAAAGCAGGGATATAATGCACCGTGTCTTATCTTCCGTCCTCTTCTGATGACAGAGACAATGTTGTTGACCTTTTTGGGTCTCATTACCTGTTGAAGTTATTGTTTCAGGAAAATATCCATAGTGACTCCAGTATCTCCTTGCAATTGTCTTTTCTGAGTTCAGCATCATGCTTCTGTGCTTCATAGTATTTTCTCTAGATTCATTCATTGCCTTGTATATTTTTTATATAGGAACTCATCTGCTAGCTTGCAGTACCTTTGCTCATTTTTGTTAGGTTATAAACCATTTGACTACCTGATAGAGCTTAAAATAATTTGTAATCATAAATATTTCACTGTTTTCTGCTTCCTCAAGGGCATGAATGACAATATCAAATAAAACTGACACCAGTCCTGGGATATCCCAGTGCTGACTATTCTCTGTCCTGAAAAGCAACTAATAAGCCTTTGCTACTTATCGTTTTCTTACCTTTCAGAATTCTTTTCTCTATCCCCATAGCAACTTGCTTTCTTTAATAATATTTGACATACTGACTTACCAAAGGTAGGCTTTTTATTTATTTTTTTTTTAAGTCTGTATACATTATGACCACTCGATCCTTTTTTACTGAGGTGCTTGCAACTTCATGGTAAAACGGTAGCAGGTAGTAAGACAGAATTTCCCTTTACAAAAGCTAAGCTAATTCTTTCCGAAGAAGGTAATGCTTTTCTGTGTGCTCACTGTACAATCTAAATGTTCAAAACAAAAAAAGATCCACATCAGGTGTTTAAGACATGAGGAAACAACGAAATTTGTGATAAACTAGTCAGCCTACTAAACTGTGATATGAAAGAAATAGCAGTTGCACTGAAAGAATGGCAGTATTATTTGCTGATTATAGTTTTGTATATTTTAGCAAATTAGATGGAAAAATACTGAACTTGCTACTGAAAATCAATTTATTTAAGATCCGTTAGACACAAAACAAAGCTATTTCAGACAATTTTATATTAAAAGTATGAGCTTTAATGAGTCATAAAACATGACCTTTAGTTTATCTCTCTTGTAGTAGCTGAAAGCTCCTTTACTGGATGAAGACTGAGTTGTTTTTTAAGACTTTACGACAACTAAACCAGTCCTAAATATGAAGTAGTTTGTTTATCACTTATTTGGTGCACCTGTGAAATTTCCTTGTCAACAGTTTCTGCTTTACAAGATGATAGTAGATCTTAGTTGTGAATTTAGATACAGCTCATCTGAGAGGAAGATTATATTCAGAACTGAGGACACTTTACATCTGAATAAGAGTTTCCACATGGGGTTTTAAGATGCTTGAACTGCGATGCTCCAAGTTCGCACCTCCAATTAATTTGAATTAATTTTCCTAAGTGTCTAGATGTCAGCTGGCTCCAGAACTCTAGATATAAACAACTTCACACTCTGGCAAAGCCTAGATGTAAACTTGACAGCTTGGATGCATTTCTGTTGACTTTAAGCCAGGACTTGAAGCAGACAGAACAAATTAATGTGTGAAATACCCTTAACCAGTATTTCAGAATTCTGAGAAACAAGTTTTACCAAAAACTGCCTGAAAAAGTCTGAACTCTATTTCAACAGTTACCATGTTTTAATAAGGTTTATCTAAGCTCAGCCTCTGGAAACCTTGAAGTTTGCCGTCTCGATAAAACTTGCTTCGTTCCATATCTACACATTCTGTCCTTAAATGGGCTTGGCACACTTCACATCAGCTAATGCTGCATTAAAGAGCTGTATATGACACAAAAATGTCAAAGGCAGCTTTATAATGTAATGAAAATGCTCTGAATGGAGACTTGGAAAAAGATTCTTTTGCTGTTACATATTGGTACATGTAATACTGCACCAAGAGATATCAGAGCTTTGATCTTACACACACCTAAAAATATCCAACTTCAATAGACCACTCAAACAATTCTTTTCCCTCACAATGAACCCATATGTTCCTCCAGCACAAAAGAAAATTAGCTTTTACTGCTCAAAATTAAATGCTAGAGAACCAGCCAAATATAGGTCATTTCTAGCAGGGCTGTGATCCTGTTAGATAACAGGCAGCTAAGAAGACTCAGGTCTGGGCAGCACACACGTGGAAGACAGCCAGAGAGTTGAAGAAAGCTGTAATTTGGTAAATAAATTGGAAATGGACCAAGTGATGCAACCCAGTATTGAACTGTGCCCTTCCAGTGCTGAAAGGCAACTTCTCAATACAGAGGCAGGACACACTGGCATGAAAACTTGTGGTCACTAATGGTGACATAGCACTTGTACAGGAAGAGTTTTATCAGCCCCAGTGTCCCAGATTTGTAGCAGTTTCAGTAATGATATTCCACTGACCTATATTCCCCTTGCAGTGCGAGCTGGCTGAGGCTTTCCTCCTGTTTGTGCCTCGGTGACATTTTGTTATTGCTGTGTGTTGACAAACAGCTGTTGTGCTCTGCCCAGGAGATGTGCGTGCACTGCTCATACCATCCAATGGCTGTGCTACAATAAACACCAGAATAAGGTGGGTTGGACGTATGGCTCTGCACCTTTCTCAGCCACCATGTCTTTTGTTATGCATGTAGAGTAGGATGTGACCAAAATCTGTCTAAGGGTCTTTGGGACCTCACTGCTTTGTGGGTCAATCCTACTACTGATATATTTAAATGACAATAGGAATTGTATTGTTTGGTATAAAAATTGTTGTATAATTGTTTGGTGGTCAGGCACTGGCACAGGTTGCCCAGAGAAGCTGTGGATGCCCCATCCCTGAAACTGTTCGAGGCCAGGTTGGATGGAGCTCTGAGCAACCTGTTTTAGTGGAAGGTGTCCCTGCCCATGGCAGAAGGGTTAGAACTAGATGATTTTGAAGGTCCCTTCCAATCCAAACCACTTTATGATTCTATGATAATTTATTTTGTATAAGAATTTCTACATTTACATATATCTATTTTAAAAATATGGAAGTTCAGGGCAACAATTTTTTTTGTAAAAGTGCTTTTTCACCTATGTGCTACTTTCACCTATGTTTTCAACACATGTAAACAAAGGCACAAACTTCTTCCAGCATCAGCTTATTGTTACACTCATCTACCTTTCAAGCCAGCCCAGCAGTCAGGGTTTGATGTGACAAACCATAACCTCCAGTGGTCATTGCATATGAAAGTGGTTTGAAATGGACAACAAACTGATTGCCAAGACAAAGGTGAAGTGAGATACTTCCAGTGGCTTGAGAGCAATGAAGCGTTACCAGGTAGGAGTAAGTGAGAATATAAAAGACAAGGGAGAAGGCAGGAGACAAGAAAGATGAAAAAGAGGGCAAGGGGGTCTAATGAAAACTTAATGGGTTTGTGCTGGCAAGTGGTGCTCCTCTGTCACAGCAATCTTCAGTGTGAAGCAGCAAGACTCTTCTTGCTGTATGTAATCGTGCCAGGGAGACCATGTAATAAATAGGAAGAGACAAGGCTGTATGCATTCACAATAAAGCCTTATTCTTCTGAATTTCCCGTTTGTGGAAAATATCAACTCAGAAGCCAATCTAAAGTTTTGGTAGGGCTGTGTTCTGTCACCAGGTGAACTCCCTGACAGTATGGAGCACAGAGCCATGGGTGCTGAGCGGGTGGCTCAGCAACAGGATTCAGAAACTTTTGCCTGTCTGTCAAGAGTTAAATGTCTCTTCCATGCCGGCTGAGGTGGTCCCAGGTGATTTCTGTAAACAGGCTGCTTCAAGGCTGACATGAAATTAATTTGTCATCCTAAACCAACAGCAGGTCAATTGAATATCTTCCTCCCATGGTGAATGATGCAAGACATTACAGAAAGGAAAAATTAAAGGAATATGGAGCCCTTGTCTCCACTGTAGAAACAATTTCTCTTGTGGGACTTTTTAAGTGCCAAACAACTACATTTTCCATGCACACATACTTGGAAAGAGACCTCAGTTTACAGTGCAGCCGCAGCCAAGTAACTTCTAAAAGTACGGTGAAAAAAGGGAGGAAGAAATCAAATAGGGTAAAAAATAAATATTGAGGTAAGTCAGGAGCATGCAGCAAACAGCCTAGTTTTCTATCACCAGTTCCTTGGTCTGGCTGAGTTGTATTTTCACTTGGGTTACACTCTGGAGTATGACCTGCCTTCTCCTATTACATTGGTTTCTTCTAGGGAAATGAAATATTAGCCTATTTTCTTAACTTGTGTATTAAGAAGACAAGTTAATTTTTCACCTCTCTAGTGAATTATTATATGATCAGTTTATATGAGAGATGTCCCAGGAGTAAGAAAATGAGTCATAACTCACAGGAGGTGAAGCTACAAGTGAGTAATGAAGAATATGAAGATCATTCTTTCCCCTCACTGCCTGCACAGGCTTGTTCTGCAATTAAAAGGGCAGGGTAATAAGTAAATACACAGTTGAGCCACGAGTCATCTCTGTATGTGATCTTTGGGAAAAAGCCTTACAAAGTTTATTTTTGTTGGAAATGAGCATATGCAGCTATAAAACACATTAAAAGCCTTTCACTTTCTACCTAAGTGCTTCATTAGAGTGCCAGGTTATGGAGCAGCTCTTACAGGAGAGTTTCCCGAGGACATGACAGTGACTCGTTTCAGATCTCTCTTCCTCTCCATTGCTGTATGCCCACTATCTCTTCAGAAAAAGTTTACTCTGTAAACTCAGCTTCCAAAAGACACATTGAAAATGTATTTTAAGACCTCACTATTGTGAATGTGATCTGTGTGGTACAGGGGGAAACTCCAGACTGAATGGAAACACATTTTTAAATGTCCTGACTTGCCTTAGTGCTCCATTATCTGCCCACAGGCTACCCGTTTTCACTGCTTAAAATTCCTTCCTTACCCATCTAGTTGCTTCCAGTACAGCAGTCAGGGTCTGACCTGTTCTCGCTGCAGGTTCAGTTCCACAAGATGCAAAGACCTGATTTCAAGATCCCCACACTTCCGATGCTTATTCCAGCATAGCTGCTGGTTGCAATGCTGAAAAGAAGAGCCTTCATTTTCTTTTCAGTATGCCATGAAATCATAGAATCTCAGAGTGGTTCGAGTTGGAAGGGACTTTAAAGATTATCTAGTTCAACTCCCCTGCCATGGGCAGGCACACCATCCACTGGAGCAGGTTGTTCAAAGCCCCATCCAACCGAGTCCTGGACACTTCCAGGGATGTATTCCAAGCCCCCTGCAGTGGACCTTTTTTAAAGGTGGATAGAGGTATGACTTATGTACTGAATCTGGCCTCTCATGGAAGGAGAGTGTAAGTAGGTTTCCTAAATCTGCTTTTAGTGGAAAACTAAATTTTGGCATCTCAGGATGAAATGTAAAGTCCCTGTGTGGACAGTAGTGTGGACACTGCTGAGCAAAAAGTTGAGGAAATCTTCAAAGACTCAGAAACTACACTTGTAAAATGCATTCCTCTAGGTCACCAGACATCTGCAAGATTTGCTTTTTGATGCAATAAAACTGATATTTTTGGGGGGGTATGTTGTCTTCTGTTTGAATTGTCATCTGACCAGGCCAAGGTAACCTCAAGGAGATCTAGTTTTCTTGCTGTTACAGTATTTGGGACAAAAAGTCTGAGCTCTCTGAAATTCAAATATCCTTGAACCCTTGGAGAAATGTGCCTCCAGTTGTCTCAATTTCTCCTTCGCTGCTGAAGTGTTTCTTAATACTCTTCTTGATACCTGCTTTTATATACTGGTGAAATTCGCTAAAAATATCAAGGAAGAATGCAGATGCAAATGGCATCACTGACAAGAGTGATCTAGAGACTTAGATCATCTTCCAAACTGCATCCAGTTAACTGAAAATTCAGTATAAATGCATTTGCTCAGCCCACTTGATGACCTTTTACGTGCTACGCCACAGTATGACTGTTAGAGAAGGAGAAGGAAAAGGAGCAGTAAAAAGTCTTTCTCATTGACGAGACTTAGATTGGCAGCAAGTCTCAAGAAAGCTGGAAACTGCTCATCTGCTGGCATCACCATCTAAATACAAGGGATTGTCCTTCGTGCTGCGAAAGCCAGCAGCAGCTGCCACCCCTCCGTGAATACTGAATGAAACAATTTGTTACAAAAGGGGCCTCTCTAGAGCAATCTAAAAACCACTACCACAGGCCTGGAAGCAGATGTGACATGCAAAACTTGACTCCATCAACCCTACAAGGGTTTCTTCATTCTAACAATGCCTGGTGGATTCTTCCACTGCATTTGGAAAAGTGCTTAAACAGGCTTTAAATAGCAACATGTCAAAATCACGAAGTGCACAGGGCAGTTTCCTTCCACTCCTTCAGTAGATTGGACACTTGGTACATTTGGAGACACATGTAGTACATAAACGTTGTTTTTTCTTTTGCTCTATGGATTCAGACTAAATCAATGCTATGTGTGCACTTGGATGTTTTACCTTCCATCCACTTACATGGGGGATGCCTCAAGGTCATATAGGGCCCCTCCCATTTCTCAGGTGCATCTGCTTGCTAAACACATTTTTCTTATTATAGACTACTGATTTCAGTTGCATTCCACAACAATTGCCCCTTGAGGTTAAACAATACAATAAGAACCACCTACTTAAAGTAACTTGAATTTCGAAGGCTCCTAGCAGCAGTTTCCAGCTGACCTTATGCTCCTATCTGTATGATCAGTTCTCCTCAAAGCCGTATTATTCCCTTCCAAACAGCCATATTTTAACCCTGAATCTGAAAATAGTGCAAAGAGGTAAAGAATAAGCAACTGCTCAAATCTTCTTTATCAGAGTCATGATACCCACTTGAGAGGTCAGCTGCAGTGACACTTGTAATTCTACTTCATAGTATTAAAACACTAAACAATACAGAAAAGAATGTTTCAAGTATTCAAAATAAAAGAAAGCATACAGAATTCCAGTGTATCCATCTCTTAAAATTAATACATGGATTCAGAATCATAGAATCATGGAATCATGGAATAGTTGGAAAGGACCAAAAAGATCATCTCATTCCACCCCTTTCTGCCATGGGCAGGGACACCTTCCACTAGACCAGGTTTCTCAGAGCCCTATCCAACCTGGCTTGGAAAACTTCCAGGGATAAAAATACATATGTATTCAATTGTGGGAAAAAATAATGCTCATCTAAGAACAGTACATATACCGATTTCTTTTAGGATACAATCTAGCCAAATTCTCTACTGCCTACTCATGTTTCACCGAGTACCCTGTAATTGTTGAAGCTGCTGAGGTTGTTTTATTGGGGGATTGTCTTGGGATGACTTT
>VZRO01004994.1:225048-317330 GCA_013397915.1 Daphoenositta chrysoptera | reverse complement strand
CATATTGGAGGCTTCAGACACCACTGTCCTCTCTGAAACACATTTTGTAAACTAAAAGATAGGTCTGACCAGGGGAGGGTTCCGGGGAGAGGGGGCGGTGGACTGGGGCTGTAATTCTATAGCCCATCAATCGTGTGTGTGCATTTTGGGTGTGCTCCTTGGGGTGTGCATTTTGGGTGTGCATTCTGGGGTGGGCATTTCGATGTGCATGTTCGGAGTGTTCCACCTGGACGGAGTGAACCAGGGATCCTTGAAATAAATACCGAGGTAAAAAACCCCCTTTTCCCTTCTAACCATGTTCGGCTCTGATTATAAGAACAGGGATAAGGCATCACTATCCCTGCAGCGTGTCCCAGGGCTACGATCACAGCACCCACAGTCTGCAGTTCAAAGGCAGAGCAGAGCTGTGTCTGTTCTGTGCCTCTGAAGCCAAAGACAAATGCAGTATCAAGGGAGCAGTTAAATGAGTGAGCTTTGATCTGGGACATGAAAAGAGCAGGAAAAGCTTTTATTCCCCCTTTTGATAAAGGTTAAATTTTAGCTATCCCGAAACCTAATCTGTGAATATTCCTATTCCAGTCACTCCACAAAGGACAGGTTGCCCCCTTATCTGTCCCCTACTGCCGAGACACCGGCTGGCTGGCTGGCTGTGTATTCACCAGTGCCGGGCACCTGCCTGGATGGGAGAGGATGGCGGAGGCTGCTCGCAGGCGCGGGAGGGTGGGCGAAGTCCCAGTTCGGGTTCACTGGACCCACCGGTGGTGCAGGCACGCTGGAAGGCAGGAAGAAGGCAGAGGGGCTTCTCGTGGTACAGGGGTTATTCGGGTGCCAAGGTTGCACAGAGAAGCCCCGAAGGGCCGTTACGCAGGTGTTTTATCTTTTACAGAGTGGGAGGAGAGAATACAGAACATCCAATGGTGCAGGGACGCGGGGTTTGAATTGGAGCGANGGAAAAAGGAGTGATATGGCAGTGGCTAATTATGGGGGTATGCTGGCCGTGGAAGGGGCCATAACGCACTGCAACACCCTACCCTCTCACAGAGCTCCTTCTCCTCCTTCAGCAACAGCAGCTCATATCCAGGGCATTCCACAGAATCCCAGACTGGTTTGGGTGGGAAGGGATCTTAAATCCCACCCAGTGCCACCCCTGCCATGGCAGGGACACCTCCCACTGTCCCAGGCTGCTCCAAGCCCCAATGTCCAGCCTGGTCCTGGACACTGCCAGGGATCCAGGGGCAGCCACAGCTTCTCTGGGAACCCTGTGCCAGGGCCTCCCCACCCTCCCAGCCAGGAATTCCTAATTCCCAATATCCCATCCACCCCTGCCCTCTGGCAGTGGGAAGCCATTCCCTGTGTCCTGTCCCTCCAGCCCTTGTCCCCAGTCCCTCTCCAGCTCTCCTGGAGCCCCTTTAGGCCCTGCAAGGGGCTCTGAGCTCTCCCTGGAGCCTTCTCCTCTCCTGGCACTGTGACCATCCCAAAGGGATGAGGTGCCCAGGACCCATCCCTGCCTCGCTGACCCCTCTGTGCCCAGCTCTGTGTGAGCTCCAGCCCCAGGACCCACATCCCTCCCCGCAGGAGCCTCCCCAGCACTCTGGTTCTGCGATGCCATTCCCAGGACGGCACCCCTTGGGAATCCCTTGGGCTCCTCTACCCGTGGCACCGGGGTTTGTGACGATGAATCTGCTGCCGGTGCTGAGCTGCAGAGCCAGGGTGGGAAGGAATGGTACAAACGCAGCAGTGACACAGAGCCAGGCTCTGTTTTGGCTCCTGCCAACGCCCAGCAGAGCAGATCCACCAAAAATGTCCAGTTTATCAGCACTCACCCAAACCCAGAGCAGGACTCTTCAGAGCTCTGCAGGAAAAGCAAGGGGAGCTGCTCTCCAGGCCACAGAGTTACCCAGCACCTCTGGCTTTTAAGTGAAAATCCTCCAGAGCAGGCACAAATTGAGCTTTCCAAAACCTGACCTGCTTCCCCAGAAGATAAAAAAAACCCTGGTTCTCCTTTTTCTCTCTGTGTTAAGTAAATCCCCCCCAGTCAATGAAATAACAGTGACTGGAGCACACTGGAGTTTTTTGGGATGCTTTTGTCTGGAGACTCCACTAAAGGGCATGGCACAGAGCTTGGAATTAAGCAGAAAATGTCAAAATCCTGGCCTGAAGCCCATTAAACTTTAGTTTTGTAGAGCTGGCTTTCAGCTGTTTCATAATAAAATGTTCCCTTGTGGTTCTTAACTTGTGTGACAATTCCTGGGGAAAACTGAGCTACAAAACAAACTATAAAAGTGCTTCTGTGTTCTCTTTCCCTGCATTGTTAGGCAAAGGCTGACCAGAGGTGCTCTGGAACCACCTGGTCTTGTCATTTAAAAATTAACCAAGCCTCAGAAAAAAATAGCAACAAGCTGAGAAAATTGTATTTTTAATCATCTTATAAACAATTGTATAAATCAATAATGTTGCAGAGGCAAATCATCTGACTTGATGGTGTAAAACCACTGACATGGACATTTATTCTTGGCCTGGGACACTGCCAGGGATCCAGGGGCAGCCACAGCTTCTCTGGGCACCCTATGCCAGGGCATCCCCATGCTCCCAGCCAGGAATTCCTTCCCAAATCTCATCTCAATCCGTCATCCTTCAGCTTAAAGCCCTTCCCCCTGTCCTACCTGCCTGAATTTAATCTTAACGAGCATTTTACTTCCAGCAGCTGCACTTTCAAATTTGCTGGGAAGAGGAGATTTTGGGATGGTTTTTTTGGTTCCTTGTTTTAATAGAGAAAAATAAACTTGAGGCCCCAGTGACCCCAAAGCTCTTCCCTCCTGCAGTGCCTGATTTTCCCACCGTTTTCACTCCCAATGCCACAGCCATCAATGTAATAAAATCCAGGATATGCACCATGACCGAAGGTGTTGCCTTCAAGGATCAACCTCTGTGTCAATGCTGTAAATTGGCTTTGCTTTAGGAAATACCTCACAACCCCCTAGAGCCAAAGGGGTCACTCAGGATGTTGGAATCCCACCAGCTCCACTAAAACAGAGCTCATTAAACAGGAGGGACAGGGGGTGTGCTCACGTCACCTGCACTTTGTGAGGGAGAGCAACAATACCCCCTCCCCAGTCCCAGCTGGAATATTCCCCCAGGCTGGCAGACCCCTGATCACCCCTGATTACACAAGTTATTCAAACAGTGAAGTCATCAGCTCTTGGCAGATCTCTGGGGATCCCCAGCCTGAAATTCATCTTCCCAGCTGAATATTCCAAGTGAGGAGTTCTTCCCTCCCTGCAGACTCACCTTTGCTGCCAAACTCCTCCTCCCCTCAGCCAGTGTGGTGCCAGCTGGGCAGGTTTGGCTCCCTGATGCCAGCACGTGGACAGACCCCTCTCACTGATCCTGGAAACATCCCCTGCTCTTTAGGCCAAATATTTGCTTTTCCCCTCAAGTTCATCACCGTAATTAAGGGAATGCCCACTCGTCTCCACCAGCTTCACGTGGCCACCAAAGCAAGACCAGTTCTTCAGACTCATCCCATCCCAGGAATTTTCCCTGATATCCAATATAACCCTCCCCAGCACTGCTTGAAGCCCCTCATCTGTCACTTGTCACTGGGAGGAGAGACCAATGCCCATCTGGCCCCACACTCCTCACAGACAGGAGCAGCTGGTGGGGTATAAATGGGGAAAAAGACATCCATTATAAATGGGGAAACAGAAATCCATGATAAATGGGGAAAAAGAATTCCATTCTAAATTGGGGAAAAGGAACAATTCCTCCCTGTGCACGTGGATTTAGAGTGCCCTGAGCTGGAAATCCACCCCTTATCCCATCCCAGACTGGAGGATGTCACACCCCCCTCGGGGCTCAGGCAGGAGCAGCTCTGGGATCTGCACCTGGATCCCAGGGCACCCTCACACAGCTGCCGTGGATTGGGATATTCCCCAGAGCAAGTGCAGCTGCAGGAGCAATCACCAGTGTCTGAAGGCTCTGGCCCAGCCCCAACACGACTTTGAGAAGCACAAAGTCCCATCAGAGGGTGGCATTTCGGCGTCTCACCATGCCCGGCTGTAATTCCCCCCTCGCTGCTGTTGATGCTTCCCTGGTGGCATCATCCAGGATACTTATGGCTTTTTTGGGATTAGGATCACGCTGTGGGACCCAATTTCTGCTGCCAGCTCGGCTCCGTGTGCAAGTGTGCAAGGACTGAAAGGTTTTCCTTCCTTTCCGTGGTTTCCGTGCACACGGATCCCAGGGTCCCCTCTGGGACCCGGGGCCTGTGACCCCAGGGAGTGCTGGGCTGGGGAGAAGCAGCAGGACCCCAAAACTCAAACAGCAAGGAGGAACAGTGAGGTGTAATTATCCCTTCACAAAGGAGCTGCACATCCAAAGCTACAGAAAAGCCGGGATGGGTTTTTCCAACCAGGACCACGAGGTCACCATCAATGATCCAAATTTATCCTGCAGCACTGATTGAACCAAATAATGGTCTGGATGTGCTGTGGGAACCCGGGAACATGGGGAAAAGCTGCTCCAAGGGGTTCTCTGGCACAGGACACATGGGACCCTTGGGAGCAGCGGGGCTGTGCGTGGCTGCGCTTCCATGAAATATTAACAACTCAGCAGCACAAGCAAGGGAACAGCGAGCGACACCAGAGCGGGGATGATTACAGGTGCTCTGGCAGCCAGGATTAGAATTCAAAGTGATCCCGATAAATTGGAAAATGGTCGGAAATCAAAGAGACAAAATTCGATGGAGACAAGTGCACATACAAATGAGAGAAAACAAATATTCAGAGCCATAGGGCTGGGGAAAGCAGCCGTGTGACAGCTGCAAGCAAACCGAACAGAGTTAATAATGTCACCTGTCACCCTGTGCTGCTGGGATGTGTCAGGGATGCAAAGCAGAGCTCCTGCTCCCAGGAATGGGGGTACAGAGGGAATCCCGCTCCCCAGAGGGGCAGGACTGGGATCCCAGGAAGGGGCAGGGTGGCAGAACTCTGGCTGGGAGGCACAGAGCTGAGGGCTAAACCCCGAGATCAGAGCTCAGGTGGGAAAAGCTGTAACTCCCCAGAGAGCTATGGGAGAACCTCCTTAGGGAGTGAGTTGAAACACTCTCCTGTGGGAATTTTGGGATGGATGTGGCACGGTTTGGTGCCCATGCCCAGGGTCCTGTTAGAGCCAGCAGTGGGCACAGCAGCATTCCCACAGTGCTCCAGAGCTTGCTCCAGTACCTGCCAGCCCTCATGTGGCCAGGCCAGCAAAGGAAACCCAGAACAGCCCTAAAATCGCCCAGGATTCTAAAATTATCCCTCACCGATTTGTTTCTCCTGGAAAACTATTTTTTTTGTGCCTCCCAAAACTCTCTCCCAGCCCCCTGGATGTCAAATCCATGTTCCTAAAGGGATGTGGAAGGTTCACCCCACCAGCACAATCCAACTAAAAGCAAAAGGGATCTCCACCTTCTGTGGATACATTCTCAGTTTTCTTACCTCAGTGGGTTTCTTTTATTAGTTTTAGCTTTAGCTTTATAGTTTTAGTTTTGGTTTTACTTTTACTTTTACTTTTACTTTTACTTTTGATCACAGAACCACAGAATGGTTTGGGTTGGAAGGACCTCAAAGCCCATCCAGTTCCAGCTCCCAGCTCCACAGGTTATGGGATTGAGGACAGTGGGGTTTAGGGCCCTGAGCTGCTTGTGGCAGCCCAGAGCCCCAGAGAGCAGCCACAGGTGAGATCAATCCTGAACTGCAGCACAAACCAATGGGCCCAGAGGAGGCTCCTGAGCAGCACAGAAAAGAGGTGAGTTTGCAGGGTGTCCAGTGAAGGGATCTGAGAACCAGGGATTAGCTAATCCAATGGAATTCCCACACATCCCTGTGTCTAATCATGGGAGACACCAGAGCAGGGTGCCCAGAGCAGCTGTGGCTGCCCCTGGATCCCTGGCAGTGCCCAAGGCCAGGTTGGACATTGGGGCTTGGAGCAGCCTGGGACAGTGGAAGGTCTCCCTGCCATGGCAGGGGTGGCACTGGATGGGATTTAAGGTCCCTTCCCACCTAATCCAGTCTGGGATTCCATGATCAGTCTTTTCAACAGCCTGGAATCCAATATTTTATCCCAAAGTTCAGGATAACACAAATTCCACCTGCCCCATGTGACCTGTGGGGGAACATTTTGAGCTTATCATTCACATGATCACCCACATCACATCTGCTTAAACTCAGGTTTAAGTGCAGCAGGGCCGGGCCTGAGGCAGGACAGACACGAGCAGGATTTCCTGCATTCATTCCAGCACATCCATAAAGGATCTCTTCCCTCACCTTTGCAAGCAGGGGACGATGGCAGTTGGTGACGTGCATTAAAACCCCAGCAACGCTTCTCTCTGCCATCAGGATTAGGTGGGGAAGCTCCGTGTTCCCAAAGGGAAGATTAAA
This sequence comes from Daphoenositta chrysoptera, assembly GCA_013397915.1. Classification (NCBI taxonomy): domain Eukaryota; kingdom Metazoa; phylum Chordata; class Aves; order Passeriformes; genus Daphoenositta; species Daphoenositta chrysoptera. Next base: position 310,908 of record VZRO01004994.1, on the reverse strand, counting down.
GTGCAGCTCTAATAGCCTGATTTGTTCTTCAGCAGAGCGCTCTGCTGAGGCTTGGAACAAAATATTCCCAGCAGAAAACGTCCGGGAGAGCAGGTGAGAACAGTTCCTCTGCTGCTCCCCTGCCGTGGGAGGAGAAAGCCGCCTTTTGTGGTTTGTGGAGGAGTTTTCTGGAACACCGGAGGGGCTGGGATGCGTAGGTGGGTGACCTGTGGCACAGGGAATGGGAAGGGACTGCTGGGGGGGGCTGCACACAGGTGAGGTGACAGGGAAGGCTGAGGTGGCGTTTTTAGGGACCTGCCCTCCTCAGGAGCTTTTCCAACCACCTGGGACAGCAGCAAGGGCAGGGACTGAGGCCGGGGGAATGCAGAATTAATAATAATAACATTAAGAAAAGCCAACCAGGCTCGGGCAGCAGAACAGGACCCACAGCAGCCCTGCAGCTCCTGGGAGGTGCTGGGGGAGATCCTCTGGAGCCTCGCGGCTCTGCCTGCCGGGAGAAGCAAAGGCCTGGAAAGGTGTCACTGAATCCAGGAACTGGGAAAGGAACAGCCACAGATCCTGCTGGATGTGCTCAGAGCACAGCCCAACACCAAGTCACAGCTCTGGGTTCACTGCAGCCTCCACTCCATAACCCATCCCTGAAATTCAGGATGAACTGGAATGGATGAGGTGGGACAGACACCGAAGGGGGGTGATCCATCTCACCAATCCTTCTTGGAATCCCTGATTGTCCCAAGAAATTCAAGTCCTTCACAGGTAGGGCCTCCAGGAGAGCTGGAGAGGGACTGGGGACTGGGGATGGAGGGACAGGACACAGGGAATGGCTTCCCACTGCCAGAGGGCAGGGATGGATGGTATATTGGGAAGGAATTCCGGGCTGGGATTCCCAGAGAAGCTGTGGCTGCCCCTGGATCCCTGGCAGTGTCCCAGGCCAGGTTGGACATTGGTGCTTGGAGCAGCCTGGGACAGTGGGAGGTGTCCCTGCATGGGTGGGATGAGATGAACTTTAATGTCCCTTGCCACCATTCCATGGTTCCGTGATCACTTTCTTACTCTCCTCTCTGGATCCCATTCCAATCCGATTCCCCCTAATCCCTTGAGAAATCCTGCCATTCCTTCAGGACACTGCTGCTGACCCCTTCACTCCCGGTGTCCATGGGTTTTGCCCAGGAGCAGCATTCCCAGCCCTGACCCCAAAACGGACACACGGAGCTGTCCCAGTGCCACTCCCAGCCCTGCCCTCTCCCCAGCCACATCCTGGCTGGAATGACAGCTGGGATCAGGTCCAACAGAGGGATCCATCCGGGTTTGGTATCACATCCAGCTTCGGGGATCGCTCAGTGAGGAGCTGGACCTTCAGCCAGGAGCCTCCCCCGGGGAGCTGAGCCCCTCCTGTCCGTGTTCACCTCCTCCCGCGGGACCCAGCACTCCCAGGTTGTGTTCCCGGGACATGAATCACAAACCTTTTGCCACCTCAGCTGCTGCTCTCCCCACCAACCCCAAACCAACACCTCAGTGAGCTGTGAGAATCCCCGGGGGATGCAGGAAGAACACAAAAAAATCCTCCCAGGCTGCATCCACAGCCTCCGACTGGCGCAGCCTGTGCCAACAGGTGCCATTTCCCAGAGAAATTTCAGATATCCCCCCATAAAACATGATGGGCTCCTGGGAATGCACTGCTTCGGTTCTGACTCTTTAACAAAATGGATTTTTGCATTTTTCCTCAATTCTTTCTGAATTTTCATTAAGAGCTGCTGTCTCTGGGAAGGACCCCTTCCACTTTTAATCTCAATTAGCAGAGAACCCAAACACCTGCCAAGCCTTGTGCTGCTCCATCACAGAGCTGAAAATGGGTTGGGAATTTTGTGCCACACCAGAGCCACTGGTTTTGTTTGGGATTTTTTTTTTTCCCTACTGCTACAAAAATGGTGGAAAGTCCCAGAAAACGAGGATTCCAGGAGCCAAAAATGAGGACTGCAGACACCTGGCAGCAGCAAGCCCCAGAGTGGGCTGGAGGCTGCGGTGGAGCTGCCATGGCTGGTGCAGAGCTCAGCCCCTCTGCAGATATTGAATATTTCCAGGCTCTTTTCGGGATCTCTTCCCATAAAAGCCGGCCGTGCAGGGATGGCAGGCAGAGCTTCCAGCAGGACTCAAACGGCAGCAGCCCAGCACACGGAGAGTGATTAAAGGGCCAATTAACACACAAGCAATGTATCTCCCAAGCAACAAAAAGGAGCCGTGCTCAAAGTGAGCTTTATTGACTCAGCCTTTCCCAGATGATTTATTCGGGAGAGAAAATAAGGCACAGCTTTTTTTCTGAGCAGATTTATCCTTTTTTATCGTGTCTGCCTTATTGAGCATTTCTTGCTTTGTCCTCATGAAGCACAAAGTTACAATAACCAGAAACGCACATTTTTCAGGATAAAAATCCTTCGTGTGCCCTAGTAGGAATTGCAGAGGCACCAAAGGCAGCCTGGGCTTTGCTGGGCTCCTCCTGGGCTGGCCTGGAGAGCAGAGCTGGGTGTGGAAAATGCTGTGGAGGAAGAGCAGGTGCCCTGGAAAGGCACCAAAGTGAGCAGAGAGAGAGATGAGAGTTTCTTTATCATAAATCCCAGAATGGTTTGGGTTAAAAGGGAGCTTAAATCCCACCCAGTGCCACCCCTGCCATGGGCAGGGACACCTCCCATTGTCCCAGGCTGCTCCAAGCCCCAATGTCCAGCCTGGCCCTGGACACTGCCAGGGATCCAGGGGGAGCCACAGCTGCTCTGGGCACCCTGTGCCAGTGCATTCCTATGTCCATCTTTATTTTTGTGTGTTTATCTCCATTGGCCTGAAAATCCAGAGGAAATCACTTCCCATTCTCCCTGCTCTTGCATATTTCTAAAGGAAAAAAAAAAAAAACACATTATGATCTTTAAACTTCACATTGTTAAACCTCTGGGTGCTCTCTCACCTCCAGACCCTGCCTGGGACACCCAGCTCATAAAATGTCACATGCACTGGTCAGAAAAATAACAGCCTAAAAATGGCTCTAAAGAATGGGCAGAAAATAAACGAAGGAGTGCAAACACCTGAGAAAATCAGTTAATCAAAAAGATTATAAACCCAGGGCAATAAAACTATTATTTCCCTAAAACATATCATTAGTGCTAATACTCTGCTGCCCGATTTTATTGAAATCGAGGACATGACAGGTTTAAAAAATCACAGATTTCTCTGTTTTAAAGTTAGAAAAAATATGCAGGACTGGTGGGGGGAGGAGAAGGAGCTGGGCAGGAACTCAGATATCAGAGAGGGCTCCTTCCCTCCCCTACCTCCTCAGGGCAGGGTGGTCCTGGCAGCCCCTCCTCTGGTTAGGGAAGGGAAAGCTCCTGATGGGACAAGGGATAAACCAGGAACAATCAGCATCTCTGTGCTCGATCCAGATAAATAAATTATTGGTTACAGATGGCAGAGAGCGCTGCAGGGGCCCCTCTGCCCTCAGTGCCCTCCAGTGCCACCATCCCTCACCCAGTGACCACTGATTAATAGCAGGAAAATCCATCCATGCAGGAAGATCTGTGTTTATTATTGTGGCAGAACCAAGTGCAGGGCGTTTGTCTCCAGGGGGACACTGGAATTGCTGTGCCAGAGCTGATCCCATGAAATCCTCCATGGAGGCAGGGGATGCCCAGCCCCATCCCCAGGCCCCGGGGCAGCCTGGGCACCGCGGTGCTGATCCTTCCTGCTCCTTCCTGCAGAATCCCCTCTGGAATCCGCTCATCCAGCCACAGAACCTCTGCTGGTTGCCCTGAGGGTGACAACGACCAGCACAACCCAACTATGTCCCATCAGCCTCCAAAGCCCTGTAAGCAAAGGTCAGAGGGAACCCAGAAGGAAATCAACCCTTGAGAGGAAACAGAAGCACCTTCCATGTGCTCCAAAGCCCACAGGACAGAGATTAAAAAAGCTGGAATATCCCAAAGCCCACCTGAGGCCACGCTGCTGCCCAGCACCCCAGGTCCTGGTGTCCCTCAGAGCTGTACCCAGGCACAGGCAGCACCCACCTTTCATGAGCTGCAGCCCAAGGGGACCCCCGGGACCCTCCAGCCCAGGAGGGCTTTGAGAGCGGGAGGATGTGGGGCAGCACCTGCAGTTACAGCCGGAGCTGCTTCCGGAACGGGGCATTTCCATGGAATTAAAATGGATCGACCTCCAACTATCTTGTCAAGATGAATCTCATCAAGGCTGGATTGCATAAATATTCTAATTAGTGCTCTCCTCCTGCCCCTCTCCTTACAGGCAGGGAAAAGTTTTGCTTTTCTCAATAAATGATTTGTGATGTTTATTCATGATCCTGCTTTTCCCAGGGAGTTGGGATCCTGGGAAGTATCGAGGTGAATTCCAAGCACAGGCATGTGCCAGACAGGAGGGGTGGAAGGAGCTGCAGGGAGGGGGTGGGATGGGATGGAAGCAGGAGTGGAATTGTTTTACCAGGACCATCCATCCTGTCCTGGGACACCGGGATTTGGGCTGGGGATGTTCTCAGGCTCAGAGCAGGGATGGCATCGAATCCTGGAATGATTTGTGTGGGAAGGGACCTTAAATCCCATCCAGCGCCACCCCTGCCATGGCAGGGACACTTCCCACTGTCCCAGGCTGCTCCAAGCCCCAGTGTCCAACCTGGCCTTGGACACTGCCAGGGATCCAGGGGCAGCCACAGCTGCTCTGGGAATTCCAGCCCAGCCCTTCCCCACCCTCCCAGCCAGAAATTCCTAATTCCCAAAATCCCATCCATCCCTGCCCTCTGGCAGTGGGAAGCCATTCCCTGTGTCCTGTCCCTCCAGCCCTTGTCCCCAGTCCCTCTCCAGCTCTCCTGGAGCCCCTTTAGGCCCTGCAAGGGGCTCTGATCTCTCCCTGGAGCCTTCTCCTCTCCAGGTGAACATTCCCAGCTCTCCCAGCCTGGATCCAGCCCTTGGAACACCTCCATGGTCTTCTCTGGAGGTCTCTCCTTTGAAGCTGGTTTCACACAGAAATTAAGGGTTAAAGGCACTTGACCTTTTTAATTTATCCAAGGGAAAAGTAAGAGCCCATTTCTCTGTGTTCTTCAGAGTCATCATGGGCAGGCAATTCCGATACTTTAATTTAGCAAAAGAAAGTCATAATGAGAAGCCAAGGCTGGAAGGTAAAACTAAACAAACCTGGAGTAGGAATAGAGTTAATTAGGCAAGGAAGGCACTACTCTAATATGGAGCAGATTCTCTATCATTGGAAGACTTAATTAGATGATTGTCCTCGAGGAGATGCCCCACCTGGAGGGTGCATGTATCCCGGGAGGGAGCAGGGAGTAAGGACAGCCCTCCCTGAGTGCTTCCCACATTGGGCAGGGCCCTGCTCTGGGACTGGGAATGGGCTCAGCTTTCCCCACAGCAAAGCTCGTTGTGGCCTTTCCTGGGTAATGAGGGCAGTCCAGGCTGAGGTTTTCCAGGTGTTCAGAGGCTGAGCTGCAACTCCAGCCTGAGAAAAGGAGGCTCAGGGGGAACCTTGTGGCTCTGCACAACTCCCTGACAGGAGGGGCAGCCAGGGGGGTCGGGCTCTGCTCCCAGGGAACAGGGACAGGAGGAGAGGGAACGGCCTCAGGCTGGGCCAGAGGAGACTCAGGGTGGACATCAGCAGGAATTTCTCCATGGAAAGGGTGCTCAGGCCTTGACAGGGGCTGCCCAGGGAGGTTTGGAGTGCCCATCCCTGGAGGTGTCCAAGGAATTCCTGGAGGTGGCACTCAGAGCTCTGGGCTGGGGACAAGGTGGGGATAAATGGTCTGGGAAGACTTTTTTATCCCAGTGATCCTGGGATTCCAAGTCCTTGTACCAAAGCCAGTTTTAAACCCAGGAGTTTGCCACCCAAACCCTTTTCCTGACATTCCTGCATAGAGCTGCACCCCGATGACTTTGAGCAGCCTCTGGGCCTTGGGCTGCTCTGTGCCCTGGTGAAGGTCATGGCATCCACCTTTTCTGAGCTCCAGCTTTTCCCAGGCTCTGGGCAGCAGTGGGGTGACAGGCAGGCAGCAGGATGTTCTCTGCAGGCATCTCTTCTATGCCCAGCACAGGCAGAGCTGCATCCCACACATTTTGCCAAGATCTACAAACTGCCAGGTGCACAGGACTCTCCCACAGCCAGTGGTCATCCCAGCTTCCCAAAACAGCCCAAATGTGGAACACCAAGAGCTCCCAAAAGCAGAAACGTTTCAGAAATGCCCCTGAGAACAGAATCACCTGACAGACTTCCCTTCATACAGGAGCCATTCCAGACATGCTGTGCATTATGTAGGAGAAAAGGGAAAACAAGGAGCAACAAATGAGCCAGGGAAAGCTCCCAATGTCAGCAGTGTGGGGTGGTCCCTTCTCCCAGCCCCTTTTAGTGCCCTCAGGCCTCCTGAGCACTCCCTCAGCCATCCGCGAGGGGTTAATGCCCCTCTACAACATGAAAAACAATTTTGGCACAGGTGCCCAGAGCAGCTGTGGCTGCCCCTGGATCCCTGGCAGTGTCCAAGGTCAGATTGGACATTGGGCCTTGGAGCAGCCTGGGACAGTGGAAGGTGTCCCTTCCCATGGCAGGGGTGGCACTGGGTGGGATCTAAGATCCCAACCCAAACCAGTCTGGGATGCTGGGATTCCATGATCCACATTCCACCAGGAGCTTTGCTTGCTCGCTGCTCCCTCCCAGCCTTCCCCCCCTGCCTTCCCTCCTCTGTTATTCCAAGGCTGTTTTTCCCTCAGTCCTGCCTGTGCTGTATCACCAGGACAGCTCAGCTCCTGCTCACAGCCTCTCCCAGCGCTGCTCTGACTGTTCCTTCTATGATGCCTTGAGAGGCTCCCTAGAAACAGAGACTAGACAGGAATGAGGGAATAAAGGTGGGTATTTATTTGAAAGGCCTTCACAGGTACACCCTGGGAGACAAAGGCTACATCCAAAAATGGACCACAGGATGGACCCCAAGTCATGAGTTCCCCACACCTTTATAGGTTTGGTCCATTTGCATATCAGCATAATTTTTCCAATGAAAGCTTCAGTTAAGGATGTAATTTCCCCTCAGCTCACCCCCCTTCTAAGATGTTGGTTTACACATTTTCAGGCCCAGGACAGCCTGAGTGTCCTTGGAGAGCAGCCCCAGAGAGGCGTTGTTATGTCTGGAGAACAGAAGTGCGCAGGCAACAAGAGACTTCAGAGTTACACAGTAGGCAATACAGGATTCGAAAAATATGAGTTAAAACCTAAGGCATCATGTCCATCCCTCTCCATCCCCTGCCAGCCTCCCCAGCTTCCCCCCTGCCAGCTCCCAGCTGCTTGTGCTGGTTTTCTGGGATGTTTTCCGCAGCCCTCGCAGGCTGGGATTTCTGCACAGCGGAACCCCCTCCTTGTTACTGCAGCTCAGACCACGAAGGAGCTTCACTGGGGCTGGGAATAATCAAAAAACGCCACGGAGGAAACCCCCAGGAGGACGCTGAGAAAACTTCAGCCCAAATGGAGCCCTGATCAAAGCAGGAAAATTTGAAAGCGTTTGACATCCAGGAACTCTCCTTTCATGCTGCTGACAGGTGAGAGCTGCCTGTTCAGGCTGAAGAACACCTTTACAAAACACATTTTCCAGGATTTACAGGCACTCACTCCAAAAAGAGTTCCGTGAATAAGCACCTCCTCGGCAAACAGAACCAGCAGAAGTAGGGCAGAAAGAGGAGGAGTGGCTGGAGGTGCCCCCAGGGGTCACAGCCCATATTCCTGTGTTTATATATAGATGTCCTAAATAGCAGCCGGGATCGGGCTCCATTTGTTCCTCCCAGCAGCCCGGCTGCGGGGGTGGCACAGGCAGGGCAGCAAAGGGAAATTCGGCTCTCCTGGGGGCCGGGATCACACGTGGCACTAATGAATCTCATCTTTGTGGAAATAACTTCCCTCTTGGCTTGTAGGGTTCCTCCCAGGAACTGTTCCTGCCCTGTTCCCTGTCCCATCCCAGCTCCATGGTCCAGTGGTGATCAGTGTCACTGTGATGCCTGAGTGGCTACCTAGAAACAGAGACTAGACAGGAATGAGGGAATAAAGGTAGGTATTTATTTGAAAGGCCTTCAAAGGTGCACCCTGGGATCAAAGGCTCCACCCAAGATGGACCCTGGGTCACAGATTCTTCACACTTTCATAGGTTTGGTCAATTTGCGTATCAGAGTTAATTCTCCAATTAAAGCTTCAGTTAATGATGTGATTTCCCTGAGCTCTCCCTCCTTCTAAGATGTTGGTTTACACATTTTCAGGCCCAGGACAGCCCGGGTGTCCTTGGAGAGCAGGCCCAGAGAGGCTTTGTTATGTCTAGAGAACAGAAGTGAGCAAAGAAACTTCAGAGTTACACACTGGGCAATGCAGGATTTGAAAAATATAAAAGTTAAAACCTGAGGCATCAACTGGGCCACCAGCACAACCCTTGGATCCAGTTCACTTTGGGGCCTGACTCAAGCCAAAATTACCCTAACTCCATATCTGGTTTTATGGCTGCCCCATGCAATGACTCAAGCTGAGGCTTTGTAGCGAAAAATTCCCTCTAAAATAAAAGTTTGTGAATAAAAAGCTCTTTATAAGCGGCCTCCCACAGCAGCTGCCTCCAAGAGATCCATCAGGAAATCCTGCCTTTGTGGGCTTTCCAAAGGACTTCCCTCTAATAAAAAGTGAAAATATTGACAAGCTTTCCTGGCTGCTCTTTCCCAAGCTTTTGTAAAGATGTAATTGTCAAGATGATATGGATTTATTTGGCATCCTGGCTAGGCCTGAGAAATTACAGCTGCACCTTCCTGTCAAACTCACGCCTACAGCCAAATTGGGCTGAAATTGTGCACCAGTGCTCCCAGGGAAAACTGCAGGAGACAGCATCTCCAGGGCCTTGGCACTAAGGGGGAAAGGGAAAGAAAGAGAAAGAAAAATATAATGTTGTGTTGGAAGTCAGAAAGAAGAAAAGAAAAAGTCCCTCTTTTCCTTGGATGGCCAGGCCTCATTTATCAGCCTCTGGTGGAAAAACACCAGGCACAGACTGCCCAAAAAACCCATGGATGTCCCATCCCTGGAATGTCCAAGGCCAGGGTGGACACTGGGGCTTGGAGCAGCCTGGGACAGTGGGAGGTGTCCCTGCCATGGCATGGGCGGCACTGGATGGGCTCTGAGGTCCCTCCCATCCCCAGCCATTCTGGGATTTATGGTCTCTGTTGGTTTGGCTTTTCTGGATTATTTTTCTTTGTCCATGTCCAAGGAATGGGGTGACTCAGTTTATAAACGTGCACTTTGTAAAGGACATGAATATTCAAAAAGAACAAGTTCTAAGCATCCTTCTCTGCCCAAAGCCAGACCCTGGCCTCACCAGGATGGGGCTGGAAAATCCCCATGGATCAGAAGTCCCACAGTGAGCAGGCTGGCAAATGGGACCCCTTCATTTCCACATCTGTCCATGTCCTTATTAGTGAGATATGCCTGGAATCTTCACCTCCGCCCAGAAATACCCTTATTTTTAATTCTTTTTGGTGCCAACTCATTCCAGCTGCCCCTGCAGCCCTGGGAACCACTGTGAGCCTTCCAGACTCCTGGTGGGTCCTGTGAATATTTAATCCTGGAGAAAAGAGTGACTGAACCAGCCCCTGCCAGATTTTAGATCATGGAATTCTGCCACAGGGTTTCGGTCTTGGCACCTGATCCAGCAAAATCCCAAGGGTTTTGAGATTTGGGTGCTGGATGGAATCAGAATATTCCAGCTGAGGAATCCTACCCCACTCCCAAATCCAATTTGAAGCTGGGCTGAAATCCCCGCAGATCCCAGAGCCCATCCTGCAGCCGTCCCTGTCACCTCAGGATTTGCACATAAAAGCCCAATGGATTTGGGATCACCCTTGAACCTTTCCAAGAGCTGCCCATGCCCACGGCAGAGAACTTTTGTCCGCTCTGCTTCTGCCTGAACTCGAGCAACCTGAACTTCAGACACTTACAGTGATTCCAGAGAAATTAAGTGGGGAAGAAGTAACTCTGTCTGTTACCTCCCTTGCTCTTCAGATGATTTTCCTTTCATTTTTTTAAAGCACAACCCAAGGCTGTTCTCTGCAAACTTGATCATTCCATGCAAAACCTACTTAAAATTCTCTGCTGTTCCTGAGAAACGGTGCAACACATGGGAGCCTGGAAATTTTAAACATCCTTGGTGTTTGTTGTTGCAAGGAACGTGCAGCATTTCCAGTCACTGCAGCAGGGAAATACCCGGCTGCTCCTTTAGCCCAGACCTGCTCCATTCCCCGTTCCATCATTGGAAGTTCCAGCACGTTAATTGTGACCTTGCTAGTTGTTCCAGGGAGGCCTGGGGGCACTGCTGGAATACTCCACGCACTGTTACAAATAATTGTGGTTTTAATAAAGTTTTGTGGATCCGGATCCAGCTTGGTTGCGAAGGGAAGTCCATGAACCACCTCCCTTGGGGTGGGGGAAGGAGGAGAAGTGGGCAAGATCAATCACAATATTAGAGTTGGTTGTATCTTATCAATTCAGGTTATTGACTTCATCATCTCCTCAGCAGATGCTTAGAGAGACATGGTTTATATATATTTACATATATATGTCTATGTCTATGTATATGTATATGTATATTTATGACCTGTCCCTTATAGACAATCTGGAAAGATCCAGGCAGGATGGGGAATTTCTTGGATCCTGGTCTCCATCAGTAAAACAGCAAAAGGTTTTTCCCTCTCTGCATAAATGAACATTTAAAATAAATTAAATAAAGATTTTTTTCAGAAAACAGGGATGGATGGGATATTGGGAAGGAATTGCTGGCTGGGAGGGGCTGGGCTGGAATTCCCAGAGAAGCTGTGGCTGGCCCTGGATCCCTGGAAGTGTCCAAGGCCAGGTTGGATGGGGCTTGGAGCAGCCTGGGGCAGTGGGAGGTGTCCCTGCCATGGCAGGGGTGGGACTGGGTGGAATATGAGGTTCCTTCCCACCCAAACCAGTCTGGGGTTCTGGGATATTGCCTAGCATTCCCTAGAGCAGGGCACTGCTTTTCTGGAAAGCTCCAGAGAATTTTACTGAGGATTAGTGGAGTCAAACTGAGCCAAGAAACTTCTGCAGCTCTTAATTGAACTGTTCCCATTAATGATCCACGTGGATGTGGAATCTCCCACATGTGGCCTCCCGTGGGCCGTCCCTGGCTGAGCGATGTCCCTGCAGCAGGGAACAGGCTGAGAGGGGATATTTATCAACTGAAATTAATCCTTTCCAGGTGAAAATGCCTCTGCCTCCCAATTAGGCTGCCGTGAGGGATGGAAGCAAAGGAAAATTGCTCACCTTAATTAGTCCCTGTGCGGGGCCTTTGCAGAGTCATCTCTCCTCTGCTGCCGGGGCACATCCGTGGGGTACCCACAGCGAGAGCTCCCTGCTCCTGCTCCTGCTCCTGCTCCTCCCAAGGGCATCCGCGGGGCTGAGGCTCTCCCTGGGCGGTGGGAGCACCCCACTGGGCAGAGGGAGTCACCAGCTCATCCCTTTATTGCTCAGCATCCCAAGCCAGAGCTGGGAATTGATGAATAAATGTGAGGGAAGTTCTGCAGGAGCCGTCCCACTTCTGGTGCTCCTTGGGCAGCACAGGCCCCACAGTTCCTGTTCCTTGAAGGCAAAAAGCTTCAAGGAAGGCACCAATGGAAAAAAACTTTTCCATTCGGTCACCACCATATCTTACAGCTGTTACAGAGTTTGAATCAGACTTTCAACCCCTCACATTATCTAAAAACACGGAGTAAACCCTGTTTTTACAGATGTTACAGAGTTTGAATCAGGCAGACTTTCAGCACCTCACATTATCTAAACACACAGAGTAAATCTTGGTTCCAGCCCATCCCAAAGACTAAGTCCAGCTGACTGCTTAATTACACCTTTCCTTCACATCCAGACCTGTATCCCTCCCTGTCCAGCATTCCCAAATGCTTTCAGTGCTGTCTCAGATTCTGTGGGGTTTAACAAAGCAGTTGCGAGTCCTGCTGGACAGGGATAAATACAGGTTCTGCTTTTAAACTCCAACTGCAGTAAGTGCATTATCAGATCGATGCCCATGGATCTCTCAAAATCCAAGCAAAGACATTTCAGCCCCACTGGTTTGGAGCCTATTAAAATGCAGGTGTAGCACCCTTGTCTTTGTGGCTCCACAGGCTGGCTCACGCCCCAATCCCAATTAGCTTTAGCTCATTAAATGGGAAGCAAGTTTGTTGTCACCTCGCTTCAAACAGCTCGAACATTCCTAATTGGGGAAAAAAAACCTCCAGTAGGTTCCATTTCATTTTTAGAGCAAAACGAAACCATTCCTCACTGCTGCCTCCCAGAAGCTGCTCCCTGATTCCAGTGTCAGCTGTGCAAGGGGAGCTCATTCCTCACACCCAACCTTTAACGTGCACATCAATCCATTCATCAATAAATGTGCAAAAAAGGCTCTCTGGAGCCCCTGTCCTGCCCATTTCCTCCATGGGATAAATGCAAACAGTCTGAAAATCAGACTCTGTGGCAGAGCAGTGATCCAGGTGAGATCAGGAGTGTCCTGGAGAGGGCTGGAAGCTGCAGCTGGGAATCTCTGTGTTAAAAACGAAGTCAAGTCACCTGCTAAATTTAAAGGTTTTTAATAAAGAAGAACAATAAGGGACAAAAGATAGAGTAAAAGGATTACAGCATCCAGGTGATGCTGGGTACCCTTGGCACAGAACCAAGAGCACAAAAAGCCCAAGTAAGACATTCTCTTTATATACATTTCTATTGCATCAGTCTGTTACATAGTCATAGGCAAATATGTATATTCATACTCTTTCCTGAAAAACATATGGCCTTTAAGATATGAGAGGAATTCTTCTGTATGTTGATTCTTAGAAGATTTGTAGGTAGAGATGTCCGGTAACAGGAATCTGTTACATCGTGCTTATCTGAGATTGTCACTTTTGTGTTTATTTGAGATTGTCCTGGGGCTGGAGTTATCACTTCTGTGTTTCCTGTGGCTGGAGTTATCCCTTCTGTGTTTATCTGAGATTGTCCTTGGGGCTGGAGTTATCACTTCTGTGTTTATTTGAGATTGTCCCAGGGGCTGGAGTTATTACTTCCTAAGGCTGAAGTCATCACATCTGTGCTTATCTAGTTAAGCTTATAGTTTGTTAGTTGCATTTCAACATATCTTTGGTTAGCTATTTTTCAACTATTTCTAGGGTAAAACAAAAGAAAAAGCATTTAATAATGGTTACATTTCTACAACGTAAGGGTTAATATTATACACATAACATCCATTATTTGCGAAAAGCCAACACAATAATATGTATTTATAACATCTGCACTCCTGTGCCCAGGAATGATGCCCTGTAGTCAGTGCTGGCCGTGTTTTCCACTGAGGTGCAGCCCCCGAGGCTCTCCCAGTTTCTCCCAGTAAAGGGTAGACCTCTGAGCTGGCTGGGCCTGGGGAAAACTCCCAATATCAGGGGCTGCTGCAGCCTCACCAACACTTTATTAGCAGGAGGCTGATCGATCAACATCTGATCAATCAGCAGCAATTTGAGGAGCCCCTCAGGAGGTGTTTGCACACCCACAGAGGGCCCCAGGGAGGGTCAGAGAACCCATCCACCCCTGGGATGGAGCTCTGGGACATGGCCTGAACCCTCAGACCCAGCTTTAAAATTTGGGAGACTTGAGGAATCAGCCCAAATACAGCTGGGTAATGAGAGATAGGAGAAATTATATTTTGCTTCCCCACCAGCTGCTTTCCAAACCCAGCTTCTTTGGATTTCAGGTAGAAAAAGTTTCATTTTCAAATAAAAATGTGACCTCACTTTATGAGAAATTCCAGCAGGAAGTCCCTCTGAGCAGCCAGAGACAGAGGAGGGGATCAGAGACTCTCCAATTGAGTTGTTTTTACCTGGAGTGAGTGGCTGATGCATTGCTGTTGATGTCATATGTTAGAAATCCTCCAGAACTATAAAAATACCACTTAAATTAACTATAATTTAAATCCATCCCACTTTTGGTCCCTCCATGTGGGGCAGGGGCTGCAGGCAGGACCAGAAATATCCCTGGAGCTGGCAGGGACACAGAGGGCATGGAGAAGTCTGTGTCCACTCAGAGGACATGGAGAACAAACCAGACCAGGAGCTCTCTCATCCTCACCCCCAAAGAGAGGCAACCACCCCATCTCCTCCCCCACGGCGTGTTTAAATTAATAAGGACACAATTCCAGCGTTGAATCCTGATTGTAACGGCCCAAAGCACAAGAAGAAGGCAATTACAGAGTTGTGCATTCCAAAATTCCCGTCCCCACTCAGCCCTGCTGACCCTTTCCCAATTAGCTGCAGACTCTGGTGGGGGGGGGTGGGTGCTGAGGCCCCAGTGAGTGCTGTGATCTCTGGGCTCTGTGATTGCACATGCAGGAGCTGCTTCATTATTCACATTATTCACATTATTCACATTATTCACATTATCCATCCTCCCTGCCTCTGCCTGGCACCTGAGCGAGGCCCCAGCCCAGCACCGCTCCATGGGGCTGGGAAGGTTTGGCCAGCCTGGTTCCAGAGCCTGGCCCAGCACTGTGAGGCTGCTGCCCACCACAGAGGGGTGAGGGGATGGGGATGACATCCCCGGGTCCTGCTGCAGTCCCCAGGCTCCCACAGGTGCTCACTGTGTCCAGCTGGGGCTGGCCCTGCAGCCCTTATCAATTTAGATTAAAGTTCTTCACTCAGAGGGTGGGGAGGCCCTGGCACAGGGTGCCCAGAGCAGCTGTGGCTGCCCCTGGATCCCTGGCAGTGTCCAAGGCCAGGTTGGACATTGGGGCTTGGAGCAATGGGGGACAGTGGAAGGTGTCCCTGCCCATGGCAGGGGTGGCACTGGTGGGATATAAGGTCCCTTCCCACCCAAACTGTTCTGTTCTCTGAAGTTTAGGTCTTTGCTCAGAGGTCACCTGGCTGTTGGGGATGCCACCCTCCCCTGGGGACAGTCAGGGCATTCCTGGGAGTTTGTGACCTCCTGAGCCAGGCACTGGCACTTCCCGAGCTGAGAAGCCCCACTGCTGACTGGGAGCACTGGCTCTGCGCTCTGGGGTCCCCTCAGCCCCTGGGGACACCGTGGCTGTCACTGAGCCAGAGCCACAGGAAAGCCTGGATGCTGAAGCTGCTCCGTTCTCCGTAAACCCCTCCTGGCCCCTGCCCCCATTCTGGGTACACCTGCCCCAAAATGTTCCTGGTGCCGTCCCATCCCACAGTAAGGTCCTGTGCTCCCTGGCCCACTGGCCTCACGCACAGGACCATGGAATGTCCTGGTTTGGAAGGACCCACCAGGATCACTGAACCCCAGCTCCTGGCCCTGCGCAGGGACATCCCGAACTCAGCCTCCTAAACCCCTCTCCAGACACCTCCAGGTGTTTCCAACTTGGCAGGAGCCCCCCAGGCTGACCCAGGGGTGACTCCCAGAGCTGGGCCCCATTTGGGGAGCACTCCCACACCAGGAGATGAGGGCACAGCCTGACCCCACTGCCCTGGGGGTTCTCTGGGCCACGAGGAGATGACCAAAGAGAAAGGAAAGGACCATTCTCCCCATCATAGACAGACCCATGGAGAAGCTCCCCAGCTTTCCAAGCTTCCAGCTCGTGATGGAGCTGCAGGACAAACACTTCTCCCTGCAGAAAGTCAATGTTTGGGCCTAGCACAGCTTGCCAGCTGCTCCCATTGCTCAGGGTTTGAGGGCAGAGCAGCAGGAGCTGCAGCCTGCTAATTAAACCACTTGATCTGCACACTTCGATGGCTCTGTCTCCCCCCAGCCTGACAAAACTTCCACCAACCAGAAGCCAGCCCTGGCCAGCTGCACCCTGAATCGTGATCCTGGGGGCTGTAGCCTCTGAAATATTCAGCTCCTGAGCTGATAAAAGCCAATGTTTGCTTCATTCCTTGCCAAATTTTGGGGTGGATCATAAAGCAGAATATTTCACCCCAGCCCGGCTGCCTCTGCCTGCAGGGCGTGGGTGTTTCATGGCAGTGGTGCCTGGACAGGAGTTACCCACAAGCGGATTTGCCTCTTTCTCCTGCCCTGTGTGCTGCTTCCAGCTGCAGTCAGACCATGCACGTCCAACTCAGCACAGGAAACATGCTCAGCAAAGACAAAAATCCTTCAGTCCTGTGCTCTCTCTGTTGTCCCAGCCACAGCTTCACTCCCACAGCAGCAGAGAATCAGGGGAGCTCTGGGAGGAGTTTGCAGCAGGCCCAGGTGTTCCCCAGAGGTCCTGGAAGAGCTCAGGTGAATTCTGTGCCCCTGTACTTTAAACATGCAGAGGGGGTGAACAACAAGTCACGTTCAGCACCTTCTTGCCCTGAGAATTAAACAGCCCCAGCAGGAAACCTCCATCCCCGAGCCATGGCCTCTCCAGGCCTTCCCTGTTCTCCACAGACAGACAGGCACGAGGAATCTGCTCCAGAACCACCACTGGCAGCTCCAGCAGAAGGAATGCGACCCCACACCTGCTCGTGCCGGGGACCCTGATGCCACACGAGGCATCACCCACTTGGAATCGTGTTCCCTAAACAGAATCCTGGCATGGTTGGGGTTGAAAGGACCTTATATCCCACCCAGTGCCACCCCTGCCATGGCAGGGACACCTCCCACTGTCCCAGGCTGCTCCAAGCCCCAGTGTCCAGCCTGGCCTTGGACACTGCCAGGGATCCAGGGGCAGCCACAGCTGCTCTGGAAATTCCATCCCAGTCCCTCCCCTCCCTCCCAGCCAGGAATTCCATCACAATACCCCATTTAAATCTCATTTCTGTCAATTTAAAGCCATTCTCTGTGTCCTGTCCCTCCATCCCTTGTAAATGGTCTCCACATTTCCTGTGGGGTCTATCAGGTCCTGGAGGGCCCCAATTAGGTCAAACCTGGCCTTGCACCCACTCCCCTTAATTATTAATAAAGTTTCCTTCTCTAAAACTTCCACAGAAATTCTACCCATTCTCAGCCTTGCCTAAGGATTTCTTGCCACACACACCAAGTATGAAATATCCCAAAGGCATGGAGACCACGCAGGATTCTGGCAGCAGATTTCTGCTCTCAGAGCCTGACACAGACGCAGGCTGCACTCGCTGTGATGGCTCTGCTCTCTCACACCATCTCTTTAAAATCCAGAGGGAGTCACACTTTAATTTACAGAAATTTAATGACAATACTACTTTGGAAATGAGAGTTAACTTCTGAATGGTGTGAATTCCTTCATCTGATGAGGGGAGGTGTGCCTGCAATGATAATCATTTCATAAAGCATATCAAAGATTTGTAACTCTTTATTGATGCCATGCTCACAAAACACTTCCATGATCTCTCTTTTTTTTATATCTTATCTGAATTTTCAGTGCACTTCATCTGCATGGCTTGGTGCAATGATGAACCAAGGAATTTGCAGTTTCCCCATTCTTCATTTAACTGAGGAGATTTATTCCTGTTCTGGGGACCACAAAAGTGGGGAGAGCTCTCCGAGGGGCTGAGCCCAGCCCTGCCCTCAGGCCACAGTGAGGAGCAGCTCTGGTAACAATTCCCTGACGGAATCT
Organism: Daphoenositta chrysoptera; assembly: GCA_013397915.1. NCBI lineage: Eukaryota > Metazoa > Chordata > Aves > Passeriformes > Daphoenositta > Daphoenositta chrysoptera. Next base: position 293,324 of record VZRO01004994.1, on the reverse strand, counting down.
CCAGGCAGAGCAGAGATTCCTGGGCTGCCAGCACTAAGATTTTCATCCATGTCCATCCCGAGGATCAGCATTTTTGGGATATTTCCACATTACCCCCACACACCTCACCTGTAACTCCCATCACACCTGTCCTTCCTGTCCTCATCACACTCAGCTCTGCTGAGACCCTGCAGCTTCCCACACCTCCATCCCTCAAAATATTGGATTTTTGGCTGCTCCAGAGGCACTTCTCCATCAGGCTATGTGAAAATATCCATATTTTCCACACAAGTTGCTCTCCTGGTCTGATCCATGTCCATCTGACCCAGCCCCAGTTTTATTCCCATTTTAATCCAAGTAAATCCCAGCTCTTTTCCTCCAGCCCAGCCAGCCCAGGAGCAGCCAGAGACAAGGCATCCCCCAAACCCGTGGTGCTCACCTGCAGGTGTTCTCCAGCCCTTCCAGAGAGCAGAAATTTGAGGAATTCCCATCTAACCATAAGCATGGAGAGCTTTCCCTGAGCATGCAGAATCCAGGGGGGTTCACACTTGGACTGAGGAGCTGCCCATTGAAGAAGATGCTCCTGCTGGGCCCATCCACAGCTTCACGTCCAGACACAAAGCCATGCAAAAATCAATCAATTTTTCATGGAATTACAGAGCAGTTTGGGTTGGGAGGGATCTTAAAATTCATCCATTTCCACCTGGGACACCTTCCACTATCCCAGGTTGTTCAACCTTTTTTCCTTAACTTCTCCATCCTGGTTTAACAGCTGCCCTCTGGCCAAACTCCTCATGCCAGCCTGGAACACCTTTGGTTCATCCAGTGTCCCACTGCTTTGTCCCAGTCCATGGGAGAGATGGGAAGTACGGGAGCAGCCCCTCCAGAGTTTCTACTTCCCTATAATATTTGCTGTTTTAGGAAAAATTCCTGTGCCCAGAAACAAGTGAAGATAAAATATATTTAAATGAAATCCAAAGGCTTGAACGAGTTTATTTTTAGCAAAGCCAGCTGGGGTTCGAAATTTCGCTTCCAAGGGAAATCCTGCAAAAAGCAAGGCATGAACAGAGGAATAGAAATCAGAAAGTTTTACTTTAGAATATTTCTGCAAGACAAATAATTTGGGGGAAAAACTGGAGGATATCAAAACACCAGGAACTGCTCCAATTTCCATGTTGTTTCCACTCACACACCCAACGTATATTTAATAATAAAATGTTATGGTGTAATGAAATCAAACAGCCCATTTGGAAAAGAATAAACGGTCTGAATGGAGGCACAACATGGAAAAGTTTTTAAAAGATAATGTTAGAAATTCCCCTTGCACCTCCCAGAAGTTTAGGTGCTGTTTTTATGGATACCCCCTCTGCTCCTGCTGTCGGCTCCTGAGGCTGCAGAGCTGCGACGGCAGCAAGCTCAAAGCATTCCCTGAACAAAAGCAAAGCACAAGAAGAAATATCTTCTTTCCAGAACTTTCTGATCCATAGAATTGCCCGGAGATTTCCAGGGTTTCCGGTAAGCACAGGTGGCACAGGTAAAGCCCAACACAAATCAGGAGAAATTAAATACGTTTGTAACCAAAGGTTCTCTCGGCCAAGGAGATTATTTTTATTTTATTCTTGAGCTATCAAATCCAAACAGCTTTGATCATTACCACTTCTCCTTTGTTTTTTGGGCTTAATTTTCCTTTCTTTAGAAGAGAATTATTTCCAAGGCATCCAGACTCCTGCTGTAAAGCCAGGTAGGCACTGCCAGAAGAGCTCCCAGGGGCCCTTTCTGTTCCCGTTCGCATCCCCCAGGGCAATAAGAGGTCTGTCCAGGGCCTCCCACACCTTCAGGAGGGGAAAGGAAACCTGTCAGGCTGGTAATACTCATTCGAAAGCCTTCTTCAAGAGCCAGTGACCTAAATAGAGCTGAATTTCCTGGATTTATCCCGATGCTCCTGTTCCCGGGAGATGTGAGCGCAGAGACTCCGTCCTGCTGTCCTTGGGAGAACAGGAGGCACCTCTGGCTGCGAGTTCAAAAGCAGGGACTGAGGTGATGCACAGAGACAAAATTCTCTTTTAGGAGTCTTTAAAAGATTAATTACTGCTCTTCCATTAGCCAGCACGTCTGAAAAGTATTTTGGGAATGCTGAGGGGCCTTTTCCTGCTGCTATTCCAAAGCCTGTGGGAAGGGGCAGCCCCGATCCCACAGCACTGCTCCTTCTGCCCTGCCCCGTCCCCAGGAGCGGGGCTGGGACTACTCTTGGACCCAGCTGGAGCCCAGGTCCATCTCCTTTTCTTTATTAGGAAGGAAAAGGAGACAGGGACGATCAGGGCTGCGGCTGTGACAGCTCCCAGGGGCGCATCTGAGGAATGAGCTCCGATTGCCGCCGGCTGAGCGGGGCTAATTCCTGCAATCCCTGCCATCAGCGCCTTTGTGAAATTAATTGAATTCATTACCGACACATCAGCTCCTTCCACAGCCACCCCGGCCTGGGTCTGTATCGGCTCCTGACAGGGGCAGCCTCCCCGGGATGACACCAATTAGCAGATGTGCAAAATCACTTGGACTTAATTGCTGCGAGTGCAGAAACAGTAAATGCACCAGGAGGCAACTCCAACCACCAGCCATCCACAAAGGGATAACCACAACCAAATCTCTTCTCTTGCAGCCCCCAGCTAACATGGAGGAATGTGCAGGTTTGAACTGTGGGGTAATACGGGGGCTGTTTCCTCCGGGCTCCGTGTCCAGCATCCCGAACTTCATCAGGAGGAAATTTTCCATTCAAAATGAGACAAGAGCCCCTTCCAGGGCCTAACAGGGCTCCAGGAGAGCTGGAGAGGGACTGGGGACAAGGCATGGAGGGACAGGACACAGGGAATGGCTTCCCACTGCCAGAGGGCAGGGATGGATGGGATATTGGGAATTAGGAATTCCGGGCGGGGAGGGTGGGGAGGGACTGGGATGGAATTCCCAGAGCAGCTGTGGCTGCCCCTGGATCCCTAGCAGTGTCCAAGGCCAGGCTGGACACTGGGGCTTGGAGCAGCCTGGGACAGTGGAAGGTGTCCCTGCCATGGCAGGGGTGGCACTGGGTGGAATTTAAGGTCCCTTCCCACCCAAACCATTCCAGGATTCCCTGACAGATCTCCCTGCAGAGCCAGGCTGTGCCAGCCCTCCTGCCAGGCATTCCTCTGGAATGGTGCCTCCCTCCTCCACCAGACAAGTGCAGGAGAAGCCAAAGGAAAAAAACCTCTACCGATTTCCCAGCTGTGACCACAGAGCAGCCAGAGCTGGAAGGGAACAGCTCCAGACCCAACATTCCCGATCCATCCCCATTTCCTCACGAGGAAAGCACGGACAGCTCAGCAGGGGAGGACACTTGTCCTGCTTTTCCTTCTCCCTGTGGTGCCCAGTGCCAATAAAACATTTTATCTGCTCCCTGCTGTAATTTCCAGCAGGGAAGCTTTACTGTGGGAATCATCTCAGCCGAAAGAAAAGGCGCTGTTTAGAACATTCCTCCCCTAATTACGGAGCTAATTAACAGCATTGCCATTTACCAGGCGGCCCAGCTGACTAACTGCTCCCTAAAAACCTTTGAACAAAACCCAGATTTAAGTCCCAAGAGAACTTTTCTTTATCCCCCGGGGCGCTGAAGGCCTGGACATCGCATCTCTGTCATGAAAGGGCTCAAGGAACAGCATCAGAGTCAATCCACCTTTCCCAAAAATCAGGATATGGAAGCCTGGAAAAACTTCTGACCGCTGGAGCTTTTCCCCATCCGGTGTTCCCTGACCACTAGCTCTGCATTTTTTTCTGCAGAAGCCCTTGCAAGCCAAGGGTTAATGGATATTCACACCTGTTTAAGCTCTGGTGTCAGGAAAGAAGGAAATTCGGGATACATTAAAGGAATTGAGGCTAACAGTGTGTAATTCCTGCAGTATTTAATGCCCGGTTGGGTGTCAGGCAGCAGAGACACATCCAAAGCTCTGGGAGGAAACAAAAGGCAGAGTGTCCCTGTTGATGGCCATTCCAGAAATAAATGACACCTTCTCCCAGATCCTGACTGCTCCTAATGCAGGTAAATGATGCTGGAACAAGACGGGGAAACCGGTATTTAGAGAGGAGGCTTTTGCAACTTGTGCTTGCTTTTAACAGGGCCACAGCCTTCTCTGCCACATTCCCGAGGTAAAACCTCAGCCTGGCTTGAAATTTTCCATGTTGAACTGTCCCAGGTGAGGGTTCTTAGGAAGAAATTGGGTTTTCCTACCCACACATTTATAAGTTTTTAATGAAGCCCCTTGAAAAACATGAACTTGCTGATAGAGGGTTAAATTTTAAATGGAATTACACAGAATCACTTAGGTTGGAAAAGAACTCCAAGGTCAATAAGCCCAGCCTGTGAGTGATCCCCACCTTGTCACCAGCCCAGAGCACTGACTGCCACCTCCAGTCCTTCCTTGGACACCTCCAGGGGTGGGGACTTCACTGAAAGCTCTTGAAATTCCAAATGGAAACTGCTGCCATGACTTGCACAGGCACTTGTGATTCACGGAAAAAGAGGCAAGACTTCACAACCTATATAATTTTAAGTTGTAAAGCCGGTATGTTTATCAGCAGCGTTGGGCACGTGGGAGGTGGCCCTCCAGAGACACGTGCACCGTCGGTCCGTATAGCTCGGTATAGATGTGGTTACATGTTACACATTCACAGAGTTTCTCAATCCGCTTACACATACGCATAACCCATCCCCGCTTCGTATTATAATGAGTTCAAGAGTCATTTCCATGTCCTTGCGTCTGCCTAGTTCCGTTTGGTGGGGGGCTTCAGGGGTCTTTTCTGAAAAAGGACAGGAGGTCCTCTTCACTGACCTTTTCACCTTTCTATTTTACGCATGCGTTCTGAGTCTCTGTCCGAAAGCCAAAACAACGGGTCAGATTTTTGCCAGCTTGGACGTTCCACGAGTACCAACTGGGTCACAGTCCTTGTTTGGCAAACATGGTAAATGTTAAGTAAGCAATAGACACTGTTCAGCAAGCAGTTTCTAACAAGTTATTCCTTAACTTCTAATTTCCTTACATCACTTGGAGCATCCTTAGTCAATGATTCCCAAAAAGCTGGAGTCCCAGAGGCTCTGAGAAGGTTCTGTCTCCCTGACTTGGAACTGGGAGGTGGGAAAGGGTGGGGAGTGTCACAGCGTGAGCGGCTCCTGCACTGTGCCAGGGTCAGCAGCAAAGCAGAAGAGAATAAATTAAATAAATTAAATCTTTCCTGCCAATGCAGCTGAAATAAATCGGAAAGAAAATGTTCCCACATCTGGTTCTCCCTCGCCCCAGGGACTCATACGACAGATGGGGATGGCAAAGAGGAGTGAGGAGCTTCTCCCTGCATCTGCCACAGCCAACATCCCGCGTGCCCTGGAAGTTTGTGCCCTCTGCTCATCCCTCACCCAGAGCAAGGACAGCCAGCCCCAGTCCCCGTGTTCCAGGGACAGAGATGTGCCTTTCCCTGGCAACAGCGCTGGGATTCTGCACAAATTCCCACTCTGGGAGGAACCAGCCCGATTCTGCCCCTCTCCCCATCGGGGCTGTGCCTCAAGGAATGAGCTCCAGCCCAGTGAAACTCTCACAGCATCCGCAGGATAAACCCTCACAGCATCTACAGGAACTTGCAGCAGGACTGGCGAGAGGATTTGAATTCTCTGCTACCTGAACTCCTCATTTAGGGACTGACTGCAGTTAAAAATGCTTAATGTGTTATTAAGGGCTCAGTGGGTTCCAGAAAATCCCAATGATGCCTTGATGGAGCTACCTGAAAACAGAGGCTAGACAAAACTAACAGGATAAAAGCGGGTATTTGTTCAAGCCTCAAGGAACACTTTGTGCAGTCAAAAGCCTTCAGAAAAGCTACACCCCAAATGGACCCTGGGTCACAGGTTTTCACACTTTTATAAGTTTCGTCCATTTGCATATCGGGGTTAATTCTCCAATTACAATTTCAGGTAATGAAGTCATTACCCCAAGTTTGCTCCCTCCTAACCCACTTTGTTTACATATTTTGAGGCCTGGGACAACAAGGTATCCTTGAGTCCAGGCCTAGAGAGGATTGGTTTTGTCTGACCAGGATAGAAGAACAGCAGCCGGCAGGCTGTGTGGAGTTTAGAGTTACACACATTACAGGGTCTGAAAAACATAAAAGGTAAAATCCTAAGGCATCACCAAACTATGGGAGCCTGGGGAAGTGCTCCAGGTCTGCAACTGCTCCCAGTGAAATCCTGAATTTAACAATCATCCCCCAGCACTCACCCAGCAGCTGCAAAACACAAACTAAATGGAAAATCAGCTTCAGCCTCAGCCAAAGAAATCCCAGGGCATTTACTGATTTGCTGCATTTACGTGTGGATGTGGCACCAGGGGACACAGGGCAGAGCTGGGGGATGGTTGGACTCGGTCTTGCAGGGCTTTCCCAGCCAAAAGGATTCCATGATTCTGTGTTTTCTGACACATTGCTGATATTTCCGTGCTTTGTTGAGGACTCCAAAGCCAGTGTCCCCAGTGCCACCAGCCTTCCTGTGCCACCACACCTCCCCCCTGCTCCAGTTCCATCCCATACCCAGCAGGGTGGGGTCAGGGCCCTCTCCCATGGGACACAGAGTCCCTCGGGCTGCCAAGCCCCAGAGGGGACCCTCTGCATGTGTCCAGCAGGGTGGCACTGCCCAGGGAACACTTGGCCCCCAGTACCACCCTCCAGTATCTGTTCCCTTCACACAGAGCCCCAAAGCCCCTCTCCCACCCCAGCTCCGTCTCCTTCCCTGCAGCTCTCCCTGCCCACCCACTCCAGCTTCTGGAGCCTCAGCATGTTGTCAAAAGCAGATTTTAACAGATTTGAACAGATTTGAGCAGATTTGACCCAAGGCCGGACGCAATGACCTCAGAAAACTTGAGCCTCCCCTGAACAAGTCCCCCAGAGTCACACACCCCCTGATCTGCCCCAGCACCATCCCCAGGCCTTTGAGTCGGAGGGGAACCTCAAGCCACACCCCTGGAAATGTCCCCAGGTGCCACCCAGGGCACAATGGGACCCTCAGTGCTCAAACCACTCCCTAAAACTCAGCTTTGGGCAGTTTGGGCAGCTTATCCCTCTGCTCCTGCAGCAGAGCAGGATCCCGAGAGGATCAGAGCCAGGTTTAATTTGTTAGAGGTCATCAAGGCTTTTAAAATGAAGCTACAAATCCCTTTAAAAATAAAAATTAAACCAATTGAGCCTCACCTCACTGATAAACTCTGACCCAAGCAAGACTTGGAGTTAATTATGCTTCTAAAGGCAGATTTTCCTGCATGCACTTGGAATTATCTCTGCCATCCCCACACAGATCTTTGATAACGTTAATGAACTCCAGGATCTGGCTGTGGGATCACTTGGCTGCATCAAAATACTCGTGGTGGGAGAACTCCTCGGCAGTGATGAAGGAGGAACCTCGTGGATGTCGGAGTGCCACTACCAAGGTGTGACATCAGCTTCCAGGGAGAACGGGAAAACTGATGCAGCCCAAAATGCAGATCAGCGTTCACATAGCTGCTGAGCTATAGACTGGTGTAGTGGTTTAAGGTGAATTCCACAGAAATCTGGGCCTGGAAAATGGATGTTTCCCTAATCAGTGATTCCTAAAATTTTTCGGCTGGAAAAGACCTCCAAGGTCAGCAGGTCCAGCTGCCAACCCACGCCACCATGGTCAGCACTGCTCTGTGTCCTCAAGTGCCACATCCACAGTGTTCTGAACACTTCCAGGGATGGGGACTCCCTGTGCCAGGGCTGGACAACCCTTCCGTGGAGAAATTCTTCCTAATCTCCAATATCAGTGAACCATGGGATGGTTTGGGTTGGGAGGGGCCCGAAATCCCACCCAGTGCCACCCCTGCCATGGGCAGGGACACCTCCCACTGTCCCAGGCTGCTCCAAGCCCCAATGTCCAACCTGGCCTTGGACACTGCCAGGGATCCAGGGGCAGCCACAGCTGCTCTGGGCACCCTGTGCCAGGGCCTGCCCACCCTCCCAAGGTGGAATTTGTCCCCTGGTGCAACTTGAGGCCATTTGAGGGCAATTCTGAGTATTTTCTCTTTTATTGGCTGACCCTTTTACCAAATCTACCTCTGAAGAGTTCTGGCTTAAAGATGGAGTTCTAGAAAGACCTGAGGCAATACAAAAGCTTTCCAGAAATCCAGGAAGGAAATATTTATCCCTGAGTTACTTTGCAGCTTTCACTTTGCTTTTGGAGAGGTGAAACCTCAGTGAAATATAAAGATTTCACCCTTTCCTCCTCTTTTCACTCCTGTTACTGAACTCCACTTTTTCATCAAGCAAAATTCTGTGTTTTGTTCAGCTGCTGCCTGGTGTAAACCCCAATTCCCCAAAATTCAGCAGCCACCTCTGGCCTGAGCTCAGGAACACCTCAGGATATCATCCTGCTAACTGCACCTTCTGCAAACAGCCCCACGCTCCAAAAACCTCTGCAGGAAACTCCCCAGGGCTCCTCGGGGCCGTGCCGTGTGTGCCACCGTTCCAGGAACTCACCAGGAAAAATGATCCTGACCTTTCCTGGCCTGCAGCACCTCCTCAGCCTCCCCTTCCTCCTGCTGGGGTTTTAATTCTGCTCCAACCTTGCATTTTTTATTCTTTTTTACAGTCTGGTTGCCCAAATTAGATGCAGCATGCTAAGATTAACTGCACCAGAGCCGCCTAATGAGATGCAAATCCTACCAGCGCTCTTCTATTAATATCTCCCAGAATATTTCCTGTGGGGGCTGGGATTTGCTGGGATCTGGAATTCCCAGTTGTTCCCATCCCCCTGCTGGGGTGAGTTCCAGCCAGACTGGGCTACCTGGAGCAAGGTGGGAAAATTCTGCTCCTGCATGAGGTATGAAATTTGGGTGGGGAATGTTGTCCTGAGTAATTTAATCCAGCGGGAATCCCTGAGGCTGGAAAAGCCTTCCCAGACTGATTCCAAGATGTGCCCAATGCCCACCTTGTCCCCAGCCCAGAGCTCTGAGTGCCACATTCAGGAATTCCTCGGACACCTCCAGGGATGGGGATCTGCCCTTCAAATGCCCGACTGCACAAAAGTCTGTGAGGAACTCACAACCTCTGGATTTTTCCTTATTCTCAGGAAAAAAGTTGCTTTTTCTCTGCTCAAATCTTCTGAATTGGTACTCAATAAAAAAAAGTCCTGATTAATTCCTAAATTATTCTACCGAGTCACTTACATAACCCACTCATGCAATATCTATATCCTGTATTTCTGGTATTTTTAGGATAAACTTGTTATAAGAATTTGTTAAAACATGAAAATGTGTTGGAGCAAATATTTTTGTATGACTCTTCCCAGAAAAATTGGGAAAATATAACTTTTTTTGCCTCATAAAACCACACTGAACGTCTGCAGCTTCCCATGAGCTGGTCCTGAGGAACATCCAGGGAGGGACAAACCAGGCCTTGGGGACACCTTTCCCTGTCCATGGGCTCCATCCTCCTTCCAAAACCCGAGTTCATGGCCAGGGTTGGTTACAAGAAGGGAATTAAACCCCACATTTCCCCCGCGGAGTGAAGAGCCCGCCCCAAGCAGAGCCCCTTCCCCAGGACGTAAATTTTCCACTTTTTGGGACACGATCCCAGCAGTGCCCCCCTGCAGGGCTGACGGCAGCCCCAGGAGCTGCCAGATGTTCCCTGCTCACGGGAAAGCCGGGAATGCTGAGCCATCTGCTCCTCTGGGATGCAGGGAAGCATCAGGAACTCATCAGCAAGGAATTAAAAACAGGGGAAGAGAGTCTGAGAGCCAGGGCAGTGCTGGGAGCTGGGCAGGAGCCCCAGCAGAGCTCAGGGCACCCTCAGCAGCACAGAGCCAACAATTCCAGCTGGGGATGGACAGTTCCTCTGCTCTCACTTTTCATTTTCCATCAACAACTCCATGAGAAAAAAGGAGAGGAAAAATTCTTGGGAATGAAAGATTATCCAAAATGCCTTCCTGTGCGGGATGGGACCTGGGAAAAGGGAAGTTTTCCCTCCCCCTCACCACTCACTAGAGCCCTTGGTGTGCAGGTCAGCACAAAGCCTCACACACCTCTCCTTAACCCAGCAGCAGGTTTGGCTTTGTTGGGGGTTTTTTTGGGTTTTTTCCCCTCTGGGACCTGCCCATCTCAGAAGGTTGATCCTGTGCCTGGGGCCAGGAGGGAGACCTGTCCCAGGTGGAATCAAACCCACGGGAGAGCACTGGAACAGCCTTGGGCTGCACCAAGGTGACTTTTTCCTGGGAGANATCTAAATCCATTCGTGACAGTCTCTCCGTGTTTTTATTGCAAAAAGGAGCTCCCCACACTCTGTTCTTGCAGTGGGTTCAGCGAGGGGTTCCTTCCGTTTTTCTGGTTTTACTCAGCTGCTCTGCCAGTTGTTCTGCCCAGAGGATCTGCAATGGGATGGGTGGGATTACACAGCTTTGTCCCTCTGACTCAGCCCTGTTTTCTCCTGGGATACGAAGGCAGAGGGGAGGAGACACAGCAGAATTCTCCTTGAACTGGGCAGCAGCAGCTCAACTCAGACTCAGCCACCCCCAAACGAGGGAAACCCAAGTGTTTGAAGCTGTGTGAAGGTCCTTGGCACTCCTGACATCTGAGAAAAGCAAAACAAATCCTGAACATCATCCAGGTGTAAGAGCTACAACACAGATCCCCTTCCCCAAGGAGCTCCACCATTACTCAGTCACTGTTTTCTTTACTAAAGGCTCTTCCTCATACCCTTGATTTCTGTTTTCACCCCTAAAAGAGTGCTTTAAGAAAACAGAACTTAATTTAGACCATAGAGTAACTATCCATAAATGTCTTCTGAAGTTACCAAGATAAACAGAACAGATAAAAATATATTAGAGCAACTCTAAAGGCTGAGGTTTCTCTAAAATTTCTGTAACCAGAGTCTCATTTTTATCACCACTGTTGCAATAATGCAGTGCTTTCCAGAAACCAGGTGGTTTTCTATCCAGGACAGATCAATCACAGCTACATCAGAAATTCACTGGTAATATTCAATATATGATAGAGATTTGTGGGAACTTGGAAAGTTTCTATCCAAGGAAGCACCACTGCTGCACTCAGTGGTTCTTTAGAGACTGGTTTGGGTTGGGAGGGACCTTAAATCCCACCCAGTGCCACTCCTGCTATGGTAGGGACACCTCCTACTGTCCCAGGCTGCTCCAAGCCCCATCCAGCCTGGCCTTGGACACTTCCAGGGACTCAGGGGCAGCCACAGCTGCTCTGGGAATTCCATCCCAGCCCCTCCCCATCCTCCCAGCCAGGAATTCCTTCCCAACATCCCATCCATTCCCTGTGCCCCCTGGCAGTTCTGGCTGTTTCCTGGGCAGTGTGGAACAAGCAGATCTGCCTCCAGCAGGGAGGGACAGTGAGGTGCCTTGTGCAGCTCCCAGCAGTCCCATGGCCCTGTCCCACCTGCCCAGCCCCAGCCTGGAGCTGTCCCACTCTCCCGGAGCCTCTCACACTCCTCACTGCGGGCAGGAGTGGGGCAGGGTGGGCATTGCTGAGCAGATAAATCAGAGCTGGCAGGGGCAGCATGAAGGACACCCTGGGATGGACATCCACGGGCTGGGGGCCAGCTCTCTGTCCCTAGGGGAATCCCAGCATGGATCCTGACGTTCTGCATGCACAGGGGGATCCCAGCACTGATCCTGATGTTCTCCATGCCCAGGGGGATCCCAGCACTGATCCTGATGTTCTCCATGCCCAGGGGGATCCCAGCACTGATCCTGATGTTCTCCATGCCCAGGGGAATCCCAGCATGGATCCTGATGTTCTCCATGCACAGAGGGATCCCAGAACAGATCCTGATGTTCTCCATGCCCAGCGGGATCCCAGCACGGATCCTGATGTTCTCCATGCCCAGGGGGATCCCAGCACGGATCCTGATGCTCTGCAGGAGGACAGGAACGGCCACACCCGGCCTGGGCCCAGCTCTGGCCCCCCAGTGCCTGCCCCGGTGCCAGCTCTGCTGCCCAGGTCACCCAGGGCTGAGGGCTGGGGGAGATGCAGCTCTCCAGCTCAGGAGCTCTCTCTGTGCTGCTCATCTGCAAAGCAAATGGGGACTGGAATCTCTCCAGGGTCAGCTGTTAAAAAGGCTCCGGGACATTTCAGAGCAGGGTAATCCTGGCAGATTGTGCCTCTGGCAAACAGCTGACCTGTCCTCAGAGCAGGGCAGGCATCTGAACCCACTGATTCACTGAAAATATTAAATATTAAATACACAGGAGACATTTGATCCTCTTTGGTGTTATGTGGCTGTGGGGATTTGGTTGCAGAACCTGTACAAAAAGCAGATTTTATCTTCCAGAAGTCTCTCTGGACATTGTCCATACAAATCATTGAGGCTGGAAAAGACCTCCAAGATCACCGAGTCTGGCCTGTGACTGGACACCCCCAGCTCCTTCTCCTGCTCCATTTCCACAGCAAACAGCTGGAATATTCCGCATCCAGGACAAAACTGGAGCTGGACACATCGAACAGAGCCATAAGCAGCCTGCACACTGTGTTCACTCACAGCCAACACCTGGAGCCATTCTGCTCTCTGAGTACATAAAGGAAAGACTGAGCACCCTCCAGTCCAATTCTGAACCTGTTTTGGAGCTTTCATTGAGAATAAAATCCATCTCTCCCCTGGCAGCGTGCTAAAAACCCCTGGCAATAATGCTTCAATAACAGCAATTAACAGAGATCCTCCACGGCATATTCCAGGTTTCCATTCCTTTCCCAACCTCATCCGCTCCAGATTTAAGAAGTTCCCTAATGAACTTGAGAATTAATGCAGAGGTCCAGTTCCTGCTCTGGCTGGAGCATTGCAGTAATTCCCTGATTTAATGGCCACAATTCCATGTGATAAATGACAGGGAAAACTGCAAGGGCAACGATTTTCAGGCAGCTCCTGCTGCTTCTGAGGTGCAGGAGTGGCTCCTTCTGCCTGCCCAGGCACAGTTTCAAACTGGCAGCAGGAGGCCAAAGGGATGGAGGGAAGAGGAGCCAACCCCAGCATTTCCTCTCCGAGCTCCTGGTGTGGAGAAACACAGAAAGTCTGGTCCTTGAGATCAGGAAATGGCCCCAGAGATCCTCCCAGCTCTGAGAGACCCAGGGAGATGTTCTGCAGTTACTGGGTAACACCCCCACGCCAAACCTCCTGGGCATTGTCTGAGTTAAAGCCTGGAACGGGTAGGCTTCAGTTCCATCCACCCCTCCATCCATCCATCCACCCCTCCATCCATCCCTCCCTCCCTCCCCTTTATTCCTTCTGCAATATTACCACCTCTCCCTCTCTGCCTTTCCCTCCTCTCCCAGCTTCCAGCCCATCAGCTGCTCCTGAGTTCATGGAATATTTCCTGAGGATAACTGAACTATTAATTTCCCTTGTCCTCTCTCTCTTCCCTGCCCTGAAACGGGAGGTTATTCCTCTTGCTATTCTTCCCGAATCAAAAATTTTATTCAGCCCATCTGCTCTGACTGCAGCTTGTGCTCCTTTCATTTGCACCTATTTGTTAAAGTTCCAGAAATGTAATTATTGCACAAATGCCACAGGTGTAGGAGATGCTTAACACAGAGAAAATAAAAATTCATCAAGGCAGTGTTTGAATAGTTTAAAATCAAAGTTTACCTTGTTCGGCTGGAAAAAGGCACAGAGAGGGGACAGCCAAGGTGAAGCCAAGGTGTCACAGACAGTGGTGGCATGGGGGCACTCAGCCCCAGGTGTGGCAGAGGGCAGGGGAGATCTTCAAGGCAGCTTTGGGCAAGAACAGCTTCCAGGAACTCCCCAAAAATGTAGAGCAACAGCTGTGTGTAGAGGGGACAATATTTAGGGGACAAACCCCCAGGCCACTGGTGGTGACCCCAAAGGAACCTCAGCAAGGGGCAGAGAGGGCCCCTCCCATCCCCGGGGGTTGAACTGACTCTTTCTCTCTGAGGTGGTCAAACACCAGGAAGCACAAAGTTCATTCAAGGTGTGATTATCCCTTGCATAACGTGGATTTTTGTGGCCACGGGGCTGGAAGTTTATTGGAATCTCCTGTGATGGTTCTGCTCATCCCAGTGCATAAATGAACATCCCAGTGGTGGAGCAGAGCTCGTGACAATCCCCCAGTGACAGGGACCTTTGGGGCTGCACAGGGACCTTTGGGGCTGCACCGGGATCTCTGGGGCTGTACAGGGACATTTGGGGCTGCACAGGGACCTTTGGGGCTCCCTCCTCTCCTCCCCCTGCCCCAAACACCTTTCCCAAGCTCTGGCCCTTCCCAAAGCTGCTGCTCCACGTTTCCACGCTCACACCTGTGGCAGCAGCTGAAAATCCGCCTGTGGAGGGGAGTTAAACACAGGATCAGGAAAATCCTTCCTGCAGAATCCCAGAGTTCTGCACTGTCCCGCTGGGAGCCCCGAGCAGGAGCAGCAGTTTGTGCCCTGCTCCTCCCCGCAGCCCCGAGGTCTGCAGCTCCTGCAGGGATCTGAATTCCCTGGATGCAGCCGCTGGTTTTGCAGACACACTCCTGGCATCGCAGCAAACTCCGTCTGGAGCGCGGGCTGAGCCCCGCGCTGCCTCTCGTGTTCCACTCAGTTTGCTTTGCTCATCGCCCAAGCTGAACTGGCATCTCTCCTCCGGAATTAAGCACCTGGATTGGGATCAGTTCCCGTTCCTCTTGCAGCACACACATCCTTTGGAATAGAGGGCTTGTTCTGCTGGGGAGAAAACTTCACGTTCCCTAGGAAATGCACTTTTAAATTTGGTGTTTGAGGATTCCTACTGAGAAAGGGGGTGATCAATAGCTAACTCATGTAAGCACAGTTAACTATTAGGAGACAGTAAATGTTAATTCCGACAACAAATGTTAATTATAAAACCTAAGAAGCCGGATTCGCCCTAATCTTGTCAAGACAGAGGGGACAAGGATCATCTCAGAAACCGCTGAATCACTCTAGGAAAGATCATGCATGCTCCAGAAAGAAAGGTGAAAAGTGCATTGTGAGGTAGACTACCAGCCTTCATCAGAAAGACAGCTGAGGAGAAGAGGAGCCTTCCTCAGTGCGACCACCAGGATACACCACACATGCGTGACACCTATGCTAATGATATTAATGACTTCCGAGAAGTAATTTGTATAACCACTCCTATCGCAAGGAATTTGATAAATACTCATGAATTTTACCCATAATATTGTGTTGTAGGAAGTGCTGGGGTGTGTGAGTGCTCGGAGGAGAGATCCCCCAACACATGTGGTACCGAATAAAGCAAATACCCACTTCTCTGACTCGGTCTCTGAAGTGTCTCCTGGCCCGGTTTGGGGCGATTCACTACCTGAATATGGAGGGGGAAGGGATAAAAGGCACCAACATCATCTGCCAAGAGCATAACGGGGATTAGGAAAGGAGGAATCCTGAAGCAGAGAGAGGAGTTCAGCTCCCTGTTCCCACACAGAGGGAGAGTGACCCTGAAAGTGCCAGAGGGCAGGGATTGATGGGATATTGGGAAGGAATTCCTGGCTGGGAGGGTGAGGAGGCCCTGGAATAGAATTCCCAGAGAATTCCACAGGAAGCAGTGGCTGTCCCTGGATTTCTGGCAGTGTCCAAGGCCAGGTTGGACATTGGGGCTTGGAGCAGACTGGGACAGTGGGAGGTGTCCCTGCCCATGGCAGGGGTGGGAATGGGATGGGATTTGAGGTTCTCCCAACCCAAACCATTCCAGGTTCTCTGGAAGAGGCTCAGCCCCACCTTTGTGCTGTACGAACACCAGCACAGCCGGGAGATGCTTGGCCACTCCAGGGAACAGGAAAACTCAGGGCTGATACCAGAGAGGAATTGAGCAGCTCCCCTTGGGGTCAACTTCCCAAATTTACTTCCTAGGTCCCATCCTAACCTTCCACAAGTATTCCTGAGACGGTTTATTTCCAAGAGCTGACTGCAGCAACCCCGAACAGGCATTAGCAGAATTTATCATGGTTTATCAGCGTTCAGCAGCGTCTGGCCGCTCTCTACAAGAGACTCAATCACGTGTGAAGTGTGGAAGCAGAAAGGAAAGCTGCAGAGTAACTCCACCCGAGCACCGCGGCCGGGCTCCTGCACAATGAAATCCCTGGATTCCGGCGTTAAACTGAACTCGGTGCAACATTAAAGGTCCCGTTCTAACAATGCCATCGATATTTTGGGGCTCCGGGGCTTGGTGTTCCCGCGCCGCTGAGCACGGGAAGGGCGGGGGGTTTAGGGAGGGTTTCAGTTCACCGGCTCCTTCTCCCTCTGATGGGTTCCCATCGATGTTCCTGTCCCACTGCTGTGCCCATGGGAATGCACGGTGTCCAGGAGGAGCAGGGGGCTGGCAGCATTCCCGGGGTTTGTCCCTGATAATGACGGGTGACCCAGCCCCGGGAGGATCCAGGAGCAGCATCCCAGTGCCGGAGGTGATACCCGTGCCCGGCGGGATGCAGGGGCTCAGCATTCCAGGATGGAGGGACGATCCTGATCTGTGCGTTCCCCACTTTTGGATCAATCTCTGCCTGTGTGGAGCTCATTTTAACCCCAAATTCATCCAGTTCCCAACGATGTTTTGTCTCCCAGAGCAGCTGTGGCTGCCCCTGGATCCCTGGAAGTGCCCAAGGCCAGGTTGGACACTGGGGCTTGGAGCAGCCTGGGATGGTGGAAGGTGTCCCTGCCATGGCAGGGGTGGGATGGGTTGGGATTTAGGGTCGCTCCCCACCCAAACCATCCCGGGATCCCGTGTTTACCAAAATGAGCCGGGTTTGAGCTCTCAGCAGCTGCACTTTGCTGCCCTCCCCTTCCCTTCCCTGTGAGTGTTCGGAGCTGCCGCTCCTCTCCGGAGCCGTTTCCATGGTTTTCCAAGAGTGCAGCTTTCACATTAAAAAGTTGCTGCTTTTCGATGCTGGGCATGTGATGTTCTGGAGATCCGGGGTTTGCAGGGGATCCCAACCCCTTTTGTTTCCTCTCTCTGCTCTTTCCTTTTGCCACTCCTCGTTTTGTGCCGCTCATTTTCCCCACAGAACTGAACCCCATCCCAAAGCAGCGGGCAGCGGGTTCTGGCAGAGGACAAAAAGGAATCTATAAGGGGTTTATTAGCAGTTCCATTCCCATTTGCAGCGTGCCTGGCGCTCCCAAATTCCCCTCAGACTTCCTGCAGGAATTAACCCTTACCCACCGCTACAGCTCCCAAATCTGCTCCCGTTGCGGATGGGGCAGGGAAGGAGCAGCCTCGGGAATGTCTCAGGATGGGGAGGGACTGGGAGGGTTCAGTGGAGCTGTCCGGTGTGGGAGAAGTGGGGAATTGCCGGAGCCAGCGGGATCCGAGCATTCCCCAGAGAAAGTGGCCCCTGGCACCGCGTGATTCCAAATGCTAAATAAGGATAAAATTCTGTCCATGAATAACACACAGAAATGGCTATAAAATAACGTATATCACAGACAATGACAGTGTGTGAATGCACATAAAATACACAAAATATTCCGTGTACAAAAATAAACTTAAACGCTGTCTATAAATAATATATTCCATACTTTTTATTGCATTTATTGCAATTATATTACATCTATAATACAGATCTATACATTCCTTTTCCTTGCAATGCATATTCTAACACGGTTCTTTTATACACACACATATTTCTTTTTACCAAGAAGTAGAAACCTATTTCTATTATTTCTCACAGAAATATATTTTTATTGCCTCATATTTGTATATAAATCCACATTACACATAAATACAAAAACATGTGATGCATAATCCAGACTATAACGCAAAGCCATTATTCACATATTGGTCTATATTTATGTACAATGTGTGGTTTATAAAACTGACAGACACTATAAATATAATTATATTTATATAAAGATTAATGCAGATTCACTTAGGGGTTATCTGTATTAAATACACACCTTTCTGTTCTCCTAAAAAAAAAATTCCTTGTATTCCTTCCACTCAGAAATGTNAAAATATAAAATTATATTTATATAAAGATTAATGCAGATTCGCTTTGGGGTTATCTGTATTAAATACACACATTTTTGTTTTCCTAAAAAAAATTCCTTGTATTCATTCCACTCAGAAAAGTCCATTTAAAAAACTGAGGTACATAAAAATCCTCCCTTTGAAACCTCAAACAGGATTTCTCTGCCCAGGTGTCCAATGCCCCATTCCTGGGGCACTGGAATGAACATGGGTCTGGCATTTTATGGGGTTGATTTGGGCTTGGGACACTTGGAACTCTTCACTGGTAAAAAAATAATTAAAAATTGTCAGCGAAAGGAAACAAGCTGAGATTGCTTTTTTTTTTTTTTTTTTTACAATTTTGGCATTCCATGGGAATTTTTAAAATGGCAACTTTACTATCAGTACAATAGGAGGGAAAAATCGATCTTACCTACTCTAAATCTGAAGTTAGATTCTCTTTTTATGGCTGATCTATCCATGCCCAGATCCATATCCGTATCTCACACAGAGATCAATCAGACCTAGATAAAATAATTTAGATAGGGCTCATATCTAACCTATAGCTACAGGATAATTTTTAATTCTCCCTGATATTCCTGGGGATGGTCTCCTCATCCAGAGGGACTTCAGCGCATCCTAAATCTCAATAAACTCTTGGATTTGGCTGTGCCTCATTGCAATAAACCCCAGGTGACAAAGGTGCAGCCCATCCCTCCTTTCATCTCTTTTCCACGTTCCATTGTGCCCCTGTGGCTGGTTTCACTGCAGACGCTCCATCCCTGCCTCCCGAGATGGGAAAACCCAGGGATCTTTTTGGACACGACCAGGATTAATAATACATGAAGGAACACGGTGAGAAACAAAAAATGGGATAAAGGAAATCCTATTTTAAGACCTGCAGTGGAACAGCGGTGCAGGGACAATCTTTCCCAAGCCTTTAAGCCTGGCAAATGCTCCTCCTGCCGCCTGTGCTCCTTCCCTGCTTTCTCCAAACAAGCAGAGTTTTGCTGTGCTTATTTTCTCCTCTCTTCCAGAGGGAAACCCAGGCATCTGCACTCTGGTATTCCTGAATTTTGCAGGGAGACTCAAATGAGACTACCAGGCAGCTCAGCAGCAGGAACTGCAATTCCTGGGCCTTCTGGAAGGGCAGAGGCTGGAAAATGAACACCCAAACTCCAGAGCAGGAGGGAATAACCAAAAATGACAGGAATTATCGGAAGGAAATCCTGAGGGGGAAGCTTGTTCCTTCAGGCAGTCAAGGGTGGGTCTGGATGGGAAAACCCCAGAATCCTGGGATGGTTTGGGTTGGGAGGACCTTAAATCCCATCCCTTCCCACTCCTGCCATGGCAGGGACACCTCCCACTGTCCCAGGCCGCTCCAAGCCCCAATGTCCAACCTGGCCTTGGACACTGCCAGGGATCCAGGGGCAGCCACAGCTGCTCTGGGCAGAGACATCACCCTGTCAAACCAGAGCATTTCCCCACCCTGGGGGCTCCCCTGGGGGGCTGCTCAGCCACAGATGGGGGCAGCACCCTGTGGTGGCACCTTGGGCACGTCCTTACCCAGGCTGGATGGGGTTTGGAGCAGCCTGGGACCGTGGGAGGTGTCCCTGACCATGGCAGGGGCGGCACTGGGTGGGATTTAAAGTCCCTTTCACCCAAACCAGTCTGTGCCTCTCTGACTTCCCCCTCACTGCAGGGGTGATTTGGGGTGACTGAGGGTGGTTTTAGAGCCATTTATCCCCCAGGACATGCTCAGGGGTTGCAGAGTCACAGCTCTGCCAAAGCCACTTTGGTGTCACCCAGCCCAGCCCTGGCCCCTCAGGGATTCTTTAGGGGCACTCTCGCTGCAGTTTTAATTTTAAACGTGACAAGGAGTGAATCTCCATCCCCTTTTGCCCGTCGCCAAAGAACTCCCAGAGCTGCATCTCAGATATTACTGGAGCAGCTGCCATTATCTCACAGCTTTCCCAGCATAATTACTGTTCCTTTAGCAGCTCCTTCCCCGGCACAGAGGCACAATCAGAAAACAGGATAACGCCTTCCCGGGAAAATAATTTCTGGGGGAGTTCAAAGAAGGTGTTTCTGGGGAGGATGAAAATATCCACCAACCCCCAAAAATTCAGATTAAAGCAGTATTTTATAAAAGCTACTGGTAATTAGCTCAGATTTCTGCAGTTTCCAGTTGATAAAGCTAAAGTTTAGGATGGGATTGCACAGGATAGATTTGAGTTGGAAGGGACCTTAAAGATCATCCAGTTCCAGCCTCTCCATTGTGGCCATCAAATCTGAACCTTCTCATTCTTTCTCCCAGACTTGGGTTGACCAGAAACATTCCCTTTTTTAACATCTCCTGCCAGAGCTTTCTCCTGCACATTTCTCTCCAGTCCTGCATGGCTGGGACCATCTAATTTACGAGCCTGACAGTGGCTTCTCTTCCATCTTTTCCTGCTGTGCAGGAATTCCTCACTTCTCCTCTCTGCAGCTGGGGAAGCTGCTCCTCTTCTTCTTCTTCCCTCCTCCTCCTCCTCCTCAGCCTTGCTGGCATGGCCAGGAGCCCAGTGGCTGTGCTGGGAGCTGAGGGCACTGGGATGTGGGGCTCACACCGGGATATGCAGCTCATACTGGGATGTGCAGCTCATACTGGGATGTGCAGCTCATATTGGGATGTCCAGCTCTTACTGGGATGTGCAGCTCATACTGGGATGTCCAGCTCTTACTGGGATGTCCAGCTCTTACTGGGATGTGCAGCTCATACTGGGATGTCCAGCTCACACTGCTAAGTCCAGCTCACACTGGGATGTCCTGGTCACATTGGGGTGTCCAGCATCCAGAACCTGCTGGTGGCTGTGGGGTTTGTGCAGGGGGAAGAGCTCGGTCTGAGCCCCACACTGGGCACTGATTCCCACACCAGGCGATGATTCCCAAACTGGCCACCAATCCCCACTCCAGGCACCGATCCCCACTCCAGGCACTGATCCCACTCCCAGCCAGGGCATGGTCCTGCACGCCCAGGTCCAGCTGCCCCTGACAAGCAGCAGCTCCAGGCAGCTGGGATCAGCCTTTTCCATGATGAATTATTCGGGATGGCTGGAGAACAGGAACATTCCTCACCCTTTGTGCTGCCTCCTGTCCCTCCGTACCCCACAGGAAACCAGAGCATCCCTGGGGGAGCAGGACATTGCTGTGGAGCAGCCTGAGAGGGTGCAGGACCCCTTTTCCCTGCTCCTCATGCCAAAAACATCTCCTAGAAAGGAAGGAAGGGAGAGCCTGGCTCAGCAGGACATGACAGCATCTCTGTGAGGGGAGCAAGGAGCAGCTGCACCCCCAAAACCTGGGGCTGTGCTTGAGGGCTGTGGGGCACTCACAGTCTGTGCACCCCACGTGCCGGCAGCTCTGCAAGGTAAGTGTGTGATCGCAGATAAACCCTGCCTCTGTACTCGATAGAAACTCTGCATGTTTATTCATGTACGATCCACATTCCCGTGCCCACGTACATCTCCAGGCCATGAATATTTATAAAACCTTCAGCCTGATGGTCACTAATTTACTGATTATTTTTTTACTGCCAAGGAAAACTAACTGCCTTTTGTGGTGCTTGCACAGATCAGATGCAAAGTTATTCAGATTAATCAAAATTACAGCTGAATGTTAAGTGCTGCAGGAGGCTCTCCTGACACCGAATCTCAGTGAAATAAAATGGCTGATGAAATTTCATTTAACAATAAACACTGGTGCCCAGGAGAGGAAAAATCCCCCTCATTGTACAGCAGCAATGATGGGCTCCAGAGGATATTGCACAGAACAGGATCTTCCCTGCATCCAAAACAAAGCCTTTCCCTGGGAGTGAGCAGTGCCGGCACAGCCATGGCACCAGGAATGATCCCACAGCTCCAGGAATGATCCCACAGCTCCAAGAAGGCTCCCACAGCTCCAGGAAGGATCCTACAGCTCCAGGAGACACCAAACCTGGGCAGTGCAGGACAGCAGAGCCCACCCTGGCTGGGGGGACAGGGCAGAGGGATCCAGAGCTGCTCCTGGTGGAGAGGAGGGAGAGGGAAGGCGGTGCTGGTGTGAAATCCCTGTGGAGCAGCTCCATGGGAAGAGTCCGGAGGCAGTGCCAGGACAGTGCCCAGTGTCCATGGGAAGGGAACAGCAGGGAACAGTTATTGATTGCCCTGTGGGGAATTTCTCACTCAGGGCTGGGCTGGGGTGGAACCTTGGCTCCATGTGATATTGGGAACCACAGTGCTTTGGAGGCAAGTGAGGGAATGGATGAATTCCTGGGCCTTGGGTACACTGGTGACCATCCCAGCTGGAATTCTGTGATGGAGTCCAGCCTTCCCAGCTTGCCACAAACACCAATCCCTTCAGGAACTTCCAGGCTGCTCAGTCCCCATGAGGTTTTGAAATCCAGCCATCACCTGGAGGGCCAGGGGCAGGGTCACTGTCACTGCCGTGGGTACAGCGAGGTGGCAAAGCCACCTCAGCTCACCTGGAGGTGTCCCTGCTCCTCTGCTGGGCCCAGGGCACTGCCTCTCCCTGGATTTGGGACTCCTCTTCCCACAGGGAGGTGTTTCACCCATCCATTTACTCACACATAATACGCTTTTATGGCCATTTATTCCTTAACTGTTGAAAACTCACAGCAGGTTTTTATCACCTATGAGATTTATATGGCACCAGTTGGAGAGTTTAATCCCAGAGGGAAAAGCTCCAGGTGGGAATTCAGGCTTTTTATACCACTGTAAAACCTCTGGTGGCAGATGTGAGCAGCAAGGCCAGGTGTGGATGGGGAATGTGCCCGTCCTCACTCCCAAATCATCCAGTGCTTCCAGGAAAGCTCTTCGTGGAGTGAATGGAACAGGGGAGTGGATGGATCCTCAGCAAGGAGTGGCTGAGAGCCAGAGGTCCGGGACTGCTCCAGGCAGGATCCTCCTCCCCCTGTCCTCTTGCTCCTCCTCCTGCTGCCCCTCGGACCCAAAGCAAGGTAGGGTGAGTCCCTTCAGCCTCTGCCCAGCCCAGGGAAGCAGAGAAACGTGGAATAAAGGATGCCCTGCACACAGAACATCCCAGGAAAATCTTGGGTTTCCTTCCTGATACTGAACACTGACCCCTCACTGGGACTTTTGTGAGGAGTTTGAGGGGATGGAGCGTGTCCAGGGAAGGGAACGGAGCTGGAAAGGGTCTGGAGCTCCAGGAGCAGCTGAGGGAGCTGGGAAAGGGGCTCAGCCTGGAGCAAAGGAGGCTCAGGGGGGACCTTGTGGCTCTGCACAACTCCCTGACAGGAGGGGACAGCCGGGGGAGGGTCGGGCTCTGCTCCCAGGGAACAGGGACAGGAGGAGAGGGAACGGCCTCAGGCTGGGCCAGGGGAGGCTCAGAGTGGACATCAGCAGGAATTTCTCCATGGAAAGGGCGCTCAGGCCTTGGCAGGGGCTGCCCAGGGAGGTTTGGAGTGCCCATCCCTGGAGGTGCCCAAGGAATTCCTGGAGGTGGCACTCAGGGCTCTAGACTGGGGACAAGGTGGTGTCCAGCTTGGACTCGATGGGCTGGGAGGGCTTTTCCAAGGTCAGAGATCTTGGGAATTGAGCAGAGGCTGCAGAGGATATTGCAGCCTCCCGGGACACAGCATTCCCAGGACTTCAGATGCTCCGGAGACTCCCCTGATATTTCTTATGCTCATTATGCTCAGTGGGAAACGTGGGATACCCTGACCTCAGCCTTCCCAGCCATCCAAGGAATTCCCATTTCAGCCGCTCCCAGCCCTGCAGCAGCTCCTGCCCACGGGGATTCCAAGCACGGACACAGGATGGGGGAATTCCACAAAACCCAGCAGCAGAGCTGGAAAGGGATAGAACAGGTTAATAAATATATTCCAAATCAGCTTTCATTTCCCTGGCTTTCAGGCTCACATCACCATTTATTCCTCCTTTCCCACACAATAACACAGCCAACTTGAACAACAAGATAAAATTTCAACTTCCATTTTCTACCTTTCCACTTTAGCCCTAATAGAGATGTGTGGGATAAAGAAGGGCAATAAAAGGCAGGGGAGTAATGGCCACAGTGATAAAAAAAGGAGCACCAAAAAAATCCCTGTTTTCATATTAAGAATTCCAATAGAAGGAGAATATCTTTCTCTATGTGAGGAAGAGCCTGAGAGTGCTGTGGGATTAGTTTAAGGTTTATCCCAGTCTTTAAATTTGCCCAGTAAAAAGCTTTTATTCTATTTGTCCTGGTCATGAATCCTGTGTGACTGGAGGGGAGGTACAGAGACCCTCAAAGTAATATATAGTTATATAACATATAAATTAAAATATATCAAAGTAAGATACAGTAATATAACATAAAATTAGTAAGCAATATATTAATAAGTATATATTAATATATTAAAAAGTAACATATTTGTATAAAAACATACCAATATTATAATATATATAACAGATAAATTATAAGATTTCAAAGCAATATATAAATTATAATAAACAAATGTAATATATTGATACAACATAAAATTATAGCATATTATTATGATATAATTAATATAATATGGTTATAATTATTATAATATAAATAATATAAATTAGTTAATTTTAGTTATTTTTAAATGTGCTAAATGCAGACACAAGCCCTGGTTAAGAAGTCAACTCTACATTTTAAGTGACCTTAAGAAGAAGTTCTGACCATCTGCCCTTAAGCCCAGGTTTAAATGATAACTCAGAGCTAAACCAGGGCAGGGTTTCCAAACCTGGCTCCAAGCAGTGAGGCAGCCCCAAGGCAGGGCCCCCTGCAGAGGTGAAATATTTCCGTGTCCACCCAGATCCCTCCCTGCATTCATTTGTGCAGCCGGAGCCAAACAGGAGCTGCATCCCCGGCACGGAGAGTAAAGCTGGGCTCTCCACTGCATTCACTGCTTCACTCCCGTTTATAATCACTCCCCGTTTTTGGATATTCCCCAGGATTTCTCCTTCCCTTTATGGATGGCAGTGACTGCAGGACTGGAGGAGGCCCAAGGGGCCCTTGCACAGCCCCTCGTTCAGAAGTGATGGATGCCTGCACCGCTTCTTTCCTCTGTTGAAATGAAAATTAATACACTGAAAAATTATGTAACAAAGTGCTCGGCGTAATTGATTCCCCCAGCAGAGTTATCACCGCAGTGCAAATTCACAGGAGGCCACCATAAGCAGTCCTGGAGAGCTTTCAAACACTCTGTGTCAGTGGCTCCTTGGATCTCCTGCACGTTCTGAAGGCTCTGGTAAAGTCATCTCCATAATGTTGGCATGAAACAGAAACAGCAAACAGCAGTCTGGGGAGGAGTGGGGGGTCACTGCATGGGTGACACGGGCCAGCCCCTCAGGGGCAATTTCTTCACTGAAAGTTTCATGGAATATCCTGAGTGGAAAAGGAACCCACAGGGATCATCCAGCCCAGTTCCTGTCCCTGCCCAGACACCCCACCAACCCCACCCTGTCCATCCCTGGCAGCGCTGTCCAAATGCTCCTGGAGCTCTGGCAGCCTCGGGGCTGTGCCCCTTCCCTGGGGAGCCTGGGCAGTGCCCAGCACCCTCTGGGGGAAGAACCTTTCCCTGATCTCCAGCCTGAGCCTGCCCTGGCCCAGCTTTGTGCCATTAAGAGTGTCCAGCCCTGGCACAGGGCAGCGGTGGGGTCACCATCCTGCAAGTGTCCCAGGAATGAGTGGAGGTGGCACTTGGGGACGTGCTTTTCCGGGCTTGATGACCTTGGAGGTCTTTTCCAACCTTGATTCTGTGATTCAGTGCAGGGAGGGAAGCCGGGGCCAGCATCCCAGCAGGATGTGCTCGGTCCACGGGGAATCTCCTGCCCCTCCAGCACTCCTGTCTTTGCAGGACAGAATTCCTTGGCGCGGCTCCAGGAGACGCCACACCCGAGCAGCACATCCTGTTCCTGACAGCCCCGCTCCGTACCAGCCCATCCCGGGATCTCAGTCTGGCAGGAGCCAGGAGAAGGAGAAGTCTCTCTCGCTGCACCTTCGGGCAGGACGCCAGCGCTCCCTCCTCGCCGTGCCGCACAGCCCTGCGCCGGGAAAAACAACATATGGCACCGGGTGCTAAATGTCAGCAACCAGATGATCCATGGAAAGAGCAAAAAAAGGGAACACAGCTCCTCCAAACACCTCGGCAGGGGCTGCAGGAGCCTCAAGGAGCTGCTGCCTCTGCTGAGCTCTCTCATTTCGGGGCCAAAAAGGGCATTTTGAGGACATGGAGCACCCGGATGCCACCAAGGGTTTCCCTGGGAGCAGGGCAGGATCTGGCCATAGAAACATGGAATAATTTAGCTTGGAAACGACCCTTAAGATCACTGAGTCCAACCCTTCCCCCAGCACTGCCCAGGCCACCACTGCCCCATGTCCCCAAGTGTCACATCCACAGGGCTTTTAAATCTCCCCAGGGATGGGGACTCCACCCCTGCCCTGGGCAGCTGTGCCAGGGCTGTTTTGGGAAAGAAATCATTCCCAAAATCCAGCCCGAACCTCCCCTGCCGTGCCCTGGCAGAAAGCACCGAGCTCTTCTCCTTCCGCCTTGGCACAGGGAAGCACATCCCTCCTTTCCCACGCCGGAACCTCAGAGCTGCAAATGCACTTTAATGCTTTCACACCCCACCTCATCCGTGTTCCGGGATCACCCTGGTGTCCTTTCAGCTCTTTCCAAAGGCAGCTTTACCTGGAATTGCAGCGAGCTCACAGCGGAGGCACAGCCTGCAAGGTAGGAAAGCCGCCTCCGCCTCCCTCCAGGGAGGGCTTCTTATTTTCCTTGGAAAACGTGGCCAGATGAGCCACAGATCACAGTCCTTAAGCACGCGGAGTTTTAGCTGCACCTGGGGATGCACTCGAGCATCTTTTTGTGCTGCTGGAATATTTTAATCTGGTTTGCTCCCTCACAGAGGCACCAGGGAATGGCCTTTTCTCGGCTCAGGAGGAGAGTCTGGAAAATGCTTCCCTGGACAAGGAGCTGCCAGCTTTCCCAGCAGGGATTCTGTGTGTGAGAGGACTCTGTGGGAGCACCAACCCTGGGCTTGGCAGCAGTCACCAAACCCAGAGCAGTATTTAAGAAACAGGAAAGGAGTGGCAGACAAAGGCAGGGAACTCCAGGTCACTCCACAGATCTGGTACCCCTGGAGACTGAGGGTGGCATCAGGACCTTGGCACTGCCCCGCGCACAGCAGAGCTGAAAGCCCCAGGGATGCCCAGGGCAGCTTTTCCAGCCAGGATTAAACAGCAAACCCCGAGCTCTGGTCCCAGACTGAGTGCCCTGTGCCCACCCCAGCAGAGCAGGGGGGCTCTGGGGACCATTCAGACCATCAGTGTCCCCTCCCTGTCCCCACCCGACCGGCAGCAAGGTCAGCCACAGAGATCCAGCGCTGCCCTGATGCCCCTGGCTCAGTCACATCACATGAGCTCTGCTCCTGACTTCACCATGACAAAAGGAAGGTTGGATTTGTCTCCTGGAGGCTGAACCAGAGCCTTTTCCCTACAGAAGAAGTATCAACCCCGAGGGATGATTTATAATCCTAAATACACTGATACCATCCTGCCCAAAGCAATATCCTACAGAGAAAAAGGACAAGTGATGGCAATCGTTTGTTCATGTGTCACTGGGCATTAGAAACAAGGCAGCATTAAAAATAAATCCAATTCATTTGCTCTGGGCTTATCTTTGAAAAATATGTTCATTGAGCCGTGATTTGAGTGTGTTTGAGATCAGCCAGAGGAACCCAGCAAGGCTGGAGACCGTAATATAATAGGGAGTAAAACTTCAAATTACCAGCTGCCAACAAAGCAGAGGCTGGAGCTGTACATTCCACGTAAGTTGTGCTTATCCTGACATGCAGCAGGAAAACTATCCAGGGAAATCAATTCTGCACATCAGGGACAGACACTGCCACCCCCAGGGCACGGGGGACACCTGGGGACAGGCAGAGGGATGGGCTGTGGCACAGGGAGCTGAGCATGGATCCAGTCCCTCCACAGGGCACCTCAACCCTGGGCCACTACACACTTCCAGGGATCCAGGGGCAGCCACAGCTGCTCTGGGAATTCCATCCCAGTCCCTCCCCACCCTCCCAGCCAGGAATTCCTTCCTAATATCCCAGCTAAATATGGAGAGTGGGGAAAAAAATTAAAAATAATCCTTTTCTGTGGAGTTGTGAATTGTTTTTAAATAGAAATCAAGATAAATAGAAATCAAGATAAAACTGCTTCTCTCTCTGGTTTATTCCTGCCTAACCTCATACAGAGCCCCAGGTGTCAGCAGATAAACCCAACACCAGGGACCAGGGAGGCTGTGTCGGGTCACCTGGTGGCTCTCACAGACCCATTTTTCTGCAAGAAAGGTCTGAAAGCAGGCAAGAATCCCACACACAGGAGATGTCCTCCTGCTCTTCAGCATTCCCAGCCTCGCCCTGCTCTGCCACCAGAGGTGTTGATGGGACAGGTGGAGCTCTCCTGGCCAGGGCTCCTCAGAGGAACCAACCCAGGGCTGTGGAGAGGAGAAGTGAAGCCCCCTCGAGCAGAGTCTGATCCCAGCTCCTCTCCTGCAAACACAGCCCGGGGCTGACAGCAGGCACCAGCTTTGGGTCCAGCTGCAGCAGCTCCAGGCTGAGAGAGGAGATGCGGGACGTGAACAGATCCAGCTCTCCAGAGCACAGCACAGGAGCACCAGGAAGCCACTGGAGCTGAGCCCAGAAAGCTCCCTGGCTAACGAGGTTCCATTGATTAATCTCATTAAATATTTCATTAGGGCAGTAGTGGGGAATTAGCAGGTTCTCGCAGCAATTCCACCTTCAGAAGAACACAGCCAGAAGGGCAGCTCCCCACAGAGCTAGGCTGTGATGAGACTTATCCCATTTATTTATGGGATACTGGCTGGGATGCTGACCAGGAGAGCTGGAATAAATGGAAGCAGGAGAAAATTAATCATTTTCTGATCCATTCCTTTTCTGAGTAAATACTATTTATGTCACCAAAAAATCATAAAGGGAAAGAAAACATGGAATTTGGGGGCAGAGCTCTGGAGTCCATAAATCCTGGGAGGATACCGAGGGAAAGACAAAGCAGAGGAGGTGGGCAAGAGGCAGAGCTTCCACAGTGGATTTTGGAAGGATTAAGGAAGTATAAAATGTGGCAAACTGCTGCTGTGGCAGAATGAGGTCCCCACACCACCGATCTCCCCATTTTTACCTGCAGCAATAATCTGGGTACACTTTTTTCTTAACACAGAGTTTATTGGAATTAAGCCTGTTGCAGATTCCTTGTTCCCAGTGTACACTGAATGTTAATCAAAATGGGAACCGACATGAACATAAAACGAATACATTGATTTAAAGTTGAATTGTTCATTATTCAATAACAATTCTCAGCATCACACAGAATTCCAGAGTCACTGAGGCCAGAAAATTCCTCCAAGGTCACAGAGTCCAAGTTGTGCCCAATGCCCACCGTGCCCCCGCCCAGAGCTCTGAGTGCCATGTCCAGGAATTCCTTGGACACCTCCAGGGATGGGCACTCCAAACCTCCCTGGGCAGCCCCTTCCAGTGCTTAATTCCACCCTTAAAGTTTGGAGAGATGAGAAGGCCAGAGCGAAAGTGAGTTTCAGTGACTTTGGCTTCCATCTGGAAAGGTCAGAGTGAGCTGGCCTTTGGGAAAGGTCAGAGCAGGCCCCGGAGCTGCCCAAGGACACAGTGCCAGCAGCCAGGCAGCTCTGGAAGGCTGGGACCAGAGGGACTTGTGATCCCTCGGTTCCCTCAGCACCACCCATCAGAGAATCGGCCCTGATGGAAAATAACAATGGCTTTAAACTGAATGAGGGCAGGGATAGACGGGATATTGGGAAGGAATTCCTGGCTGGGAGGGTGAGGAGGGGCTGGGCTGGAATTCCCAGAGCAGCTGTGGCTGCCCCTGGATCCCTGGGAATGTCCAAGGCCAGGTTGGATACTGGGGCTTGGAGCAGCCTGGGACAGTAGGAGGTGTCCCTGCCATGGCAGGGGTGGGATGGGATGGGATTGAAGGTCCCTTGGACCCAAACCATTTCATAATTCCATGAGCCTGCTGAAATAAAGAACTTTTCCCCTCAGCAGGCTCCATGCCCAGAGCTGTGGAGGCACAGCAGGCTGGACCGAGAGGAGGGAAACACTGCACAGGGAGGCAGCTCAGACCCTGCAGGAGAACATTCCCTGTCCCACAGCCCTGTCCCACTGCTGCACTGCAGAGCCTGCCAGCCCAAGGAGGAGCTGGGAGTGGGGCACTGCTGCAGTGCCAGGAGGGCACCAAGCCCAGCATCCCAGGAGCTGTGCCCAGGGGCAGACGGCCAGGCCGTGCAGGGGCTGGCACCACAAATCCACCTCACCACGGGCTGGGGCTGACAGGACAGGAGCCACTGTGTCCATAGAGCCAGGGAAATGAAACTCCTTCCTCTGGAGCAGCCAGGGAAAAAACCACCTCACTCCAGTGCAGCCAGGGAATTAAAACCCCTCCCTCTAAAACAGCCAGGGAAATAGAATCACAGAATCACCAGGCTGGAAGAGACCTTCGAGATCACCGAGTCCAACCCATGCCCTAACACCTCCTCAGCTAAACCTGAGTGCCACATCCAATCTTTTTTTAAACACATCCAGGGATGGTTACTCCACCACCTCCCCAGGCAGGCAATTCCAAAATAAAAACCCTCCTTCTGAAACAGCCAGGAAATCAAACTACCTCCCTCCGAAACAGCCAGGGAATCCAACCACCTCCCTTCAAAACATCCAGGAAAACGAAACCCCTCTCTCCAAAACAGCCAGGGAAATAAACTCCCTCTGAAATAGCCAGGGAAATAAACCATCTCCCTCCAATGCAGCCAGGGAAGTTAAACCCCTCTCCCTGAGCTTCCCAGCACTTTGCTGGGAAATAAAATTCCCTCTGAAACAGCCAGGGAAATAAAACCCCTCCCTCTGATTTTCCCAGCACTCTGCCAAAGTCCATTGCCACCCACTGGGTCTTTGGCTCCTGTGATGTCTCTGCTGCGACTCCAGCAGCCTCAGCCCATCCATTGGGATTTTATCCTGGCCTCATTCCTGCTCTCCACAGCATCCCACAATGTTCTGTGTGCTGAAGTCACAGGCCCTGCTGGGACCCCCTAATGGATGCTGCGGCAGCATGAAATGAGAGTCCTCGTTTCTCTGGCTGGGTGCTCAACTGACCAGGAAAGGTCAATTGGAGATAAGAGGTGGCCAATAATGCACAGCTCTCGTCTGGTACTTATCATTTCATAGAGAGAGCTCAAATTGCTTTGCAAAGTTGACCAAGCATTATTTCTTAACCTCTCCGTGTGCTAGAGAGCCCATTTTCCTCCTGTAAGTTCCTGGAGATGGTTTGAGCCCGGTGATTAAGGGAGCTGTCTCATCAAGAGAGCATTTCAGTCTCGCTGAGGCCTGGAGAGCTAGACAGGAGTTTGTATGGGAAGAGGTAAAGGAGTGAAAATCAGCATTGTTCCATTAGGGAGGGCAGAAAGAAGAGCTCTGGACACTCCTGGAGGTCCAAAGTCAGACACAGTGCAGGAGGGAAGAGATCAGGGTGTGACCCTGCTGCGCCAGGTCCCACTGGGAACACCGAGGGCAGGCAGTGCCCCAAGGAAAATGAGGAAGTTTGGGGCAGAGTGGCTCTTCTGGGCTTTTCCAAGGGCAAGGACACAAACCCAGCAGATTTTTGGACAGATGGGTGTCAGTAACTTGCTCTGATCATCCCTCACTATCAGAAAGTTCTTGCTCAGGCCCCTGTCACAAGCCAGGCCCCATCAGGGTGGCACCAGCTGTGAGCCAGGAAATGCCCCTGGATTGTTCCTGGGCATGGGGGAGAGGAGCTGAACGGGCAGCAGGAGGAGGGGAGCACACAGAAATGTTCACTGTGTCCCTCTGCTGGGGGCAGGGATGACAGCAACGAGGAGGGAGAGGAGTTCAGGGCTGTGGAAGATGCACCTCGAGCTCCCAAGGGCACAGAAGGAAGGGAAACAGAGGTCACTAAAAGCCTCAGTCGTGGCTTAAACGTCCACGTCCATCCCTGCAGCGAGCCACATCCATATGCATCACAGTCCCTGGAGCCGGGCAGGCACGAGCTGTCCTTCTGTCACCTCTGCCATCACACCCTTCACTCAGGGCAGCCACAGCTTGCCCTTGTGCTGCCCCCACCCTCAGCTCCTGCCAGGGGCTGGGGTGGCATCACAGCATCAACTGCGACCGTCCCCTGGCCCTTCACACCTGATAAATCACATCAGCAACACTCAGAGTGATGGCCCTGAGCGTGTGACATCCCTCAAACCATCAGCAGCGCTGCTGGCCCGGCCGTGGGTCAGTGCTGCCTCTGCCAGCAGCACACGGAGCTGGCAGGGCTCCGCTGGGGCTGCTGCCCGTGGCCGGGGTGGGCTGGGGCTGGTGCCCACGGCCAGTGTGATTTTGGGCTCCACTGGGGCTGGTGCCCATGGGCAGGGACACCTCCCACTGTCCCAGGCTGCTCCAAGCCCCAGTATCCAACCTGGCCTTGGACATTCCCAGGGATCCAGGGGCAGCCACAGCTGCTCTGGGAATTCCACCCCAGCCCCTCCCCACCCTCCCAGCCAGGAATTCCTAATTCTCAATATCCCATCCATCCCTGCCCTCTGGCAGTGGGAAGCCACTCCCTGTGTCCTGTCCCTCCAGCCCTTGTCCCCAGTCCCTCTCCAGCTCTCCTGGAGCCCCTTTAGGCCCTGCAAGGGGCTCCTTCAGAGCAGGTACTGGTAAAATAGAGCTGCAAACCACCCGGAGCTCAGCAGGATGAGCCATGAGCTACCAAGTGAAATCATTCCAAGGCGAGCCAGGAGTGCTCTGTCTGTGCCCGAGTCGGTGCCAGGAGCAATCGCAGCACCTTCGTTAACACAGAGACAGCTCAGCCTCACAGATGTGCAGTGTTCCCACCTGACACCCCGAACAGGAGAATAATTTGTCAGAGAGATTCGATTTTGTGATGCAGCAATGCAGACAGCCATTAGAATATGCTTAAATGCAGAACAATCACTTTGAAGATTTGAATAAAGCTGACATTGCTGAGCAAAATGCATTTTACCCAGGCCTTTATTACACTCGGAGTAGCCTGCAATTGCTTTGTTTCCCAGCCTGTTATACAAACAACAGGCGGAGCTTTTTCCCTTGGAAAATGTTCCTGAGGTGTAATTTCTGGAGCTGCCCTTGCTCAGCCAAATCAAAGCACCAGATTAAAGCAGAAAATAGAGAAATTCCAGTTCCCAGAGTGTGATAAACATGCCAAAATGTGAACAGAGCCATTCTCTCGGCACTGCTTGCTCCTGCTCCAAAGTTTTTGTGCTGAAGGGTTCTCCAGCCACATCAGTCTGCAGCTTTCCCATAAAACCAGTCTCCTCTTGAGATCTGAGCACAAAGAGCTCCTTCCCAGGGCACTCAGGTTTCAGGCAGCAGCTCTGAACAGGAGGCACTGCCAGCCACAGGCTGAAGGAGTTGCAGCGAGTTCCTTGTTCAGGGCAGGGCAGAGCTGCAGGGTCCCCAAGGGCTGAGGGACCCCCATCCCATGGGAGGGCAGAGTACACTCCCGGGGTCCCACATGGGCAGGAGGAATCCAGAGACAAGTCATGGATCCACCAAAAATTCCAGCTTTGTGTCCTCAAGCCAGGAAATTCAGAATAGGGGATTTAATTGCTACAGGAATGATTTTCTGATACAGCTTCCCAGCAGGCAGAGGCAGCAAAGCCCAGCTGAGGCTGCATGGGGTGGGCACAGGCAGCTCCCAGCACATAGAACTGGGTCCCTTTTCATGGAATCCTGGAATGGTTTGGGTGGGAAGGTAAAGGGACCTTAAATCCCATCCTGTGCCACCCCTGCCATGGGCAAGGACACCTCCCACTGTCCCAGGCTGCTCCAAGCCCCAGTGTCCAACCTGGCCTTGGACATTCCCAGGGATCCAGGGGCAGCCACAGCTGCTCTGGGAATTCCAGCCCAGCCCCTCCCCACCCTCCCAGCCAGGAATCCCTTCCCAATATCCCATCCATCCCTGTCCTCTGGCAGTGGGAAGCCATTCCCTGTGTCCTGTCCCTCCAGCCCTTGTCCCCAGTCCCTCTCCAGTTTCCAGGTCCAGTCCCAGGGTTCTAGGAGATGCAGTTTTAGCGTGTGAACAACCAGCCCTAATTAATGCTGATTGATTCACGGTGCACAGGGCCCTGCCAGGCCCCACTGGGAGTGAGCTGCTCCAGGACAGGAGTCCCTGGGACATTCCCGAGCTGTCCTCAGGCCACGCTCTCCTCCAGCAGGAAAAGCTGCACTGAATTTGCCTCAGCCCCAGTTCTGTGCTGCAGAAGCTTTGGGTTTCACTGCCATGAAAACTGAGAAAAAAACCGAGAAAAACCCCAACCACATCAGCTGCTGGAAAGGCTTTGGCATTTGTTATTCTCTGTCAGTCTTCTTTATCCTCAACAATCCTTAGAGGGCTCCAGAGCCAGCCACAGAACAGAAATATATTCATAAATCATCAATTCATCAGCTGAGAGGGGAGGAAAGGGATAAATCCATCTATTTGTGTTCTTTAGATCAGGCTGAGCAGGGGCTGGGGATGTCACCGCTGCCAGCCTGGCTGTCACCTCCCTGCCAGGACACGGAGCCACAGACACTGCCTGGGCTGGCTGAGGTTCAGCTGGACAGAGCCAGCCTATCCCGGTCATCCTGTTCCTGATTAAAGGGTGGGAAGTGTACAGAAAGGCTGGGAGAGCTGGGAATGTTCCCCCTAAGAGGAGAAGGCTCCAGGGAGAGCTCAGAGCCCCTTCCAGGGCCTAAAGGGGCTCCAGGAGAGCTGGAGAGGGACTGGGGACAAGGGATGGAGGGACAGGACACAGGGAATGGCTTCCCACTGCCAGAGGGCAGCAATGGATGGGATATTGGGAATTAGGAATTCCTGGCTGGGAGGATGGTGAAGGGCTGGGGTGGAATTCCCAGAGCAGCTCTGGATATCCCTGGCAGTGTCCAAGGCCAGGTTGGACATGGGGGCCTGGAGCAGCCTGGGACAGTGGGAGGTGTCCCTGCCATGGCAGGGGTGGGACTGGATGGGCCCTTCCCACCCAAAGCATCCCAGGATTCTGTGAGGGAGAACACCCCTGGGTTTGCCCCATCACTGTGACCTCAGGGTGACACCCAGCCAGGCAGTGGCAGGGGGGCTGCCTTTCACGCTGTGGGGACAGACAGGGACAATTTCAGCCCCACACCCCAGCTGTGTCCCCTCCAGTCCCCAAAAACCTGAGAGCAGCCTGGCCCTCCAGACAGAGCAGAGCTTTTAGCACCACAAGGATCCTCATCTTCCCCACTCATTTTAAAGCCCAATGATAATATTTTTAAGCCAGGGACCCCCTCCCAGGAGAGGAGAAGCAGGACAGCAGTGCCCACCCCACAGTCCCTCCCTGCAGGCTGGGACACCCCAAGACAGGGCTGGGGGCAGGGACAAGGCAGTGCCACATTACCTGAATATTTCAGAGCAAAGCCACTTCTGAGCACAGAAGCTGTAGTGCCCAGCAGCCCTGGGGCTCTGCACAAAGGCAGTGGGGCTGAGTTTTCCTCTCTTTCCCTTTACATAACTCTGGATAAACCACGGATGTAACAGCCACAGAAGGGGATTTCAAAGCCTGGCACAAGCCATGACAAACACTGTCCCCAACAGCGTTGGTCCAGGTTGCCACTGTCCCTGAGACACCAGGAGATGGAAAAGTTTCCTTTCTCAATCCCACCAGCCCCTGTGGCAATCGATTCTTCAGAACAGAGTTTTTAACTCGCAAACCAATTTACTGTGTTGTAATATCCGTGAGTTGCCCGTGATTGGAAGCCTGCTGCTGCCAGGAAAGGGAACAGCCGTCACAGCCCTCAGACGAGCCATTTATAAATGACACACTTCACTTAAAAGAAATCAAATCAATATGACAATAATTTCATTTGCAGCAGGTGGTGCTGCAGTTTTTCTCCCTGGGAAATGGGATGCACCTGTGCAGCACGGAGAGAGCAGCAAAGGCTTGGGCACAGCTCATCCACAGCCTTTAATCCCGGTTTTGTTCAGACCTCCAAGGGTTAACGACAGCCAAAAGCGGTGAGAGGAGAACGAGTATCAAGGTGGAGCATTTATGGAGGTTTTTAACAGTCAGAATCAAAAATAAAGCAGCAGTGACATCATCTCTCGCTGCCACCCTGAGCAGAGCCTGTTCCCAGCTCTCCTGCAGCGTCTCCATCGCTCCTCTCCATAGGAAAAGTCCCCTCCTGTCCCTCTTGGCAGTGTGGGAACCAACCCCTCAGCAGCAGCTTTGTCCCTGTGGTGACCAGGCAGCCCCAGCTGGGCTCAGTTCCATTGTCAGCAGATCCATGAGGGAATCAGCCAGCAGGGCACCACCGAGGGCACCCAACACCCCAACACCCCCAGGAGTGACCTGGGCACCGTGGACACTTGTCCCTCCTTCCTCATAGGAACAGAGCTCGCCAGGACTGTGCCCCTTCACTCCTGAGATCTGTCACCCCAGCACCTTCCTCCAGGAGGCAAGGAATTGGGAAGACCCCTCTGAGACAGGACATGGGATGGTCTCAGCAGCTGAGACCTCACCTGTCTGGCGAGAGCCACCAGCACCTCCTGTCCCTGCCCTGGCTCAGACTTGTCCTGTCCCTGTCCTTGTCCCGGCTCAGGCTCCTCCTGTGCCTGTCCTTGTCCCGGCTCAGGCTCGTCCTGTCCCTGCTCTGGTTTAGGATCCTCCTGTCCCTGTCTCGGTTCAGGCTCCTCCCATCCCTGCCCTGGCTCAGGCTCCTCCTAACCCAGAGCAGATTTTGGGCTGGTCTGGGGACAGCCACAGTTCTGCCCCTTCGCTGTCACCACCTCCAGAGTCAGGTCCCTGCCGGGCACCGAGCCCACCTGAGGACAAGCAGAGCTGCTCATGGGCAGCATTCCCAAGCTTTGGGGTCTTTTCCTCCTCCTTTTCCCATTAGAAGGAGGTGGTTTGGGTACAAAAGCCCAGCCTGGGCAGGATCAGAGGCTCAAACTTCACTGTGTCACAGAGGAAAATGCAGACTCAACGCTCCTTCACTCACACATTCCACAGGGAAGGGGCTCCTTGCTCGCATCCACAGCTACTCCAAAAGCTGGGAGAGAGGAGGGAACATAGAGAAAATGCTACCACCAAGTGGAGGTAAATGTGCAGGTAAAGCAGGGAAAGGTGGAGCAGCACAAACATCTGTAAATCCCCACCAGGGCTCCCAGTGATTTATCTGGGAAGGAGGGCACCGTTGTATTTTCTGGTTATCTTCAATAGGGGGAAAATGGATTTTCTTCCATCTGCCTTGGAAATATTCCCACGTCCAGAGCTCTGTGCTGAGCCCCAGGACTGCACACAGAGGCTCTGTGTGTGCATGCACAGAGGGTGCATGGATGGATGGATGGATTTAGGGAACAGTCGATGCAGGAACATTTGTCAGCCCCGAGGGATTTCCCTCAGTCACTTTGCCAGATGTCAGCTCTCTGCTTCAGTGTTCTGCCTCCTGTGCCTGGACGTTTCCAAGGCAAGGAGCATTCTGTATTGTTTGGCAGGGAGGGAAGAGGCTTTCCCAGTGCAGGAACAGCCTGTGGTAGCAGGAATGCAGCACAGCCCTGGCTTCTGCTGGAGCTCCAAGCCCATGGTGGAGATTCCCAAAGCATTCTAAGAAGATTGATTTGTTTTCCACAGCTCACTTAAAATTTGAGCAGCACTCTGGTGTTTAACAACAGATTCTTCCAAATATTTTTTATTTCCTAGACTGCCAAACACAGATGGAGTCACAGAATCCCAGATGGGTCAGGCTGAAGGGACCTCACAGGGTCACTGGTGGCACTCCCTGCTCCAGCAGGGCCATCCCAGAGCCCAGGGCACAGCAGTGTGTCCAGAGGGCTCTGGAATATCCCCAGGGAGGAGACTCCAGCCCCTCTCTGGGCTCTGTTCCAGCTCAGGCCCTGCCCAGGGCAGAAGTTCTGCCTCCTGTGCAGGGAATTGCTGGGCCCAGTCCCTGCCCGTGGCTCTGGTGCCACTGCTGGGCCCAGGAGCAGAGCCCGGGCCCTGCCCTGAGCCCTCCCTGCAGCCAGGGACACCCAGGGCTGAGGGCCCCTCTCAGCTGGGGCTCCTCTCCAGGCTGAGCAGCCCCAGCTCCCTCAGAGTAAAATGTGGAGTCAGTAGGGTGGGATCTGAAAATGGCTTTGTTATTCCTCAAGTAAGAGACTGCAGGAACCTGGGCTGTGTGGGGACCAAAGCCACTGAGCTCAGATTATTCTTTTTAACTTGTGACCTTTCTCTCATCCCAGACATCTCCTGGAATGCCAAGAACCAGGAGTTCTACTGGCTGCAGTATTGGAGAGCCCACCCCACCCTGGGTGAAAGCTCCTGGCAGCCCAGGAGCTGAGCAGGAGGAGTGGAGAAGGCAGAGAGCCCCAAAATGTTTCAATAAAGTGTCAGAACTGAGCTGCCCCTCTGAAATGGCAGCAGCTCAAACTAAACCCAGGCTGCAGGACAGGTATTGCAAAAGCAGAGCTTTCCAAGGGCTCAGCTCCC
Organism: Daphoenositta chrysoptera; assembly: GCA_013397915.1. Taxonomy (NCBI): domain Eukaryota; kingdom Metazoa; phylum Chordata; class Aves; order Passeriformes; genus Daphoenositta; species Daphoenositta chrysoptera. The sequence continues at coordinate 254,743 of VZRO01004994.1, read as the reverse complement.
ACTCAGGCAACGAAATTCCTGCTGAGATGTTCCAGAACACTCCTATTCTGCACCATTGATAATTATACCAGAAAAGCACTTTGGGGCAGTTTTCCAAGGTGTTTTATCAGAGGTTACTCTGGAAAGCAGAGGCTGGGAAAGCCGAGGTGCAGCCCTTTAAAGCCCAGATCGAAGAGGAGAAGCCATCAGAGGCTGCAGAGGGGAAAGATCTGATGGTGGCCAGGCTGGAAAAGCTCCAAAGCCAAGGCAATGATGGTCGTGAGCAACGTGCTGGAGTTTGGAGGTCACAGGGGCAGAGATGGGGCAGTGGTGAGGGGCTGTTTGTGCCCAAACCCAAAAATGCTCACTCAGACCTGGGCAGGAGGAATTCGGGAGGTCGGGAACTCCCCACAGGGCTCCTTCTGCTGCTCCTTCTCTGCAAAAGGCTCCGGGTTTCTCTCTCCCTAAATAATTCTGACAAAATGTCTGTCACTATGGCAACCAGGGAAAACAAATTGATTCGAGAGGTGTCTGATATTCGTAATGCATAGAAATTATTGTTGCCATGGCAACACGATTTACAAACGAATGGGAATATTTGGGGAACAATTAGCAATGGAGACTCCTTGGCCCCAGGTGGGTCTCAGGTGGCTCCAGAGCCACAGCAGAGGCTCCTCACCTGCCCAGCCCCAGAGTCCTCGGGCACTGAGCTCCAGGAGCTGTGAGCTCAGGGGCCTTCCCAGAATGGGTGACTCAGGAATTTGTCATGGGCTTTGGAGGAAAGCACCACACAAGGCAGATCAGAGTGACAGGATGGCCAGGCTGAAGTGACAGGAGCTCTGGTGGCAGCTGTCCCCTGGGGTGGTGACACCCACGGGGACATTCCAGCTTTCCCAGTTTGGGGCTGGAGCAAATCCTGCTTTGCTCTTCAGCTTGAGCAACAAAACACCTCGGCTGGAGGGGCCACGGGAAGGACGTGAAAGTTGTGTCCCAGCCCTTGGGGACAGGCGACAGCAGTGCAGAAGAGCCAGAGCCATTGTGCAGCACCTCCAGCCCTTGGAAGAGCGGTTGGATTCACAGAATCATGGAATGGTGTGGGTTAAAGGGACCTTAAATCCCTTCCAGTGCCACCCCTGCCATGGCAGGGACATCTCCCACTGTCCCAGGCTGCTCCAAGCCCCATCCAACCTGGCCTTGGACACTGCCAGGGATCCAGGGGCAGCCACAGCCTCTCTGGATAACCTGAGCTCCTGTCTGGAACCTTCCACAGAGGGAGCCCAGCACCATCAGCACCAGCTGCCAGCTAAACACCAATTCCATTTCTCCAGACCCAACACTTCCATCTTTCCCAGGAGTTCGGCTGTCAGACACCCCCCGTCACACCAGCAGAAGCTTTACAGGCTGTTGCAAGAGGTCTCAGTGGAGAAATTCCCATGGATCCTTTCCAGGTGTGCCAGAGGATTCTGGAGCTGGGGTGAGCACTGAAGGCTTTGGGGGTGTAGAGCATCCTTCAGAGTTTCCCATCCCCCTTTTATCTGCACTCACCTGGACACCAATCCTGAGAGATCCACCCCAAATTCTTCCATCATTTCCGAGGCCTTCCCAGGCTTGGACTGAAGTGGAATTTCCACGCAGCTCCCTGTGCTGGACACCATGTCTGCTGAAGTGGGGTTCTGTGTCCCTCCTGATGCTGAGGGACACCCACAGCAAAGTCCCCTGGATATGAATCACAAATCCACCCATGGAACCAAATCCCTTCCCAGGATCTCTCCTTCAGCAGTGGCTGTAGGGAAAACACAGCCACAGGCATTTGCAGGGCAGTTTTCCTTCCATCCCACCTTTATCTCCTCCCAGCAAGGCAGGGCAGCCAAATCACCCCTTTTCCACAGCATTCCTGCAGCAGCCTGAGGAAAACTTCACCTGCTCAGGACAGGGCCTCTCCCACCAGCCAACACAGCAAACTCCGGGTGTTGGTGTTGCTTTCGGCCAGAAGAGCACTCACAGCATGCACAGCAAAGGCATTTCAATGCATCCCTAAAATTGCCTCGGGAAGCACTTTGGGATGCAGGAGTCTGAGAACTGGAGGGAATTCACACAGTGATGAGTCGGTGCTGCTGGCACTGACAGGGGACATCATCCCCACCCAGGCACAGGGACCGATTTTGTAAAATTATTCAATTTTCCGACCCTCCAGGTTTTCAATCCGCTCAATTCACTCAATATTCCAGAAGTGTGACAATCAGGAGCAGAGCACCTTTCCCAGGGAGGCCGGTAGGTCCTGCCCCAAGCAGGGAAAACACCAGGCACCTTGGAAAGCTCTGCTTCAGCAAGAGATTCCTGTTGGAAACAGGAATTAACCACGTCTTCAGCTTGAGACTAAAACAAATCAGAGAAACCAGAATTGTCACCTAAATTTTCCAGAGGGACATGGAGCATGAGCTGGACTTAATGATCTCGGAGTCTTTCCCAGCCCAAATAATTTCACGTCAAAAACCAGAGATCCCTGTCCCTCCGAGTTTATGAAACTGCTCTGGAAAGAACTGACCCCCAGAGGGTTCCGTGGATGCACAGCTCAGCCTGACCCCCTTACACCAGGTTCATTTGCAAGTAAAATCTGTTCTCAGATGATTGTCTCAGTCTTGCTCTCTGCACACACCTGATGCCATGCAGAAAAACTGGAAGCAATTTGGTCAGAGAACATGATATAAAATCAAATTAAAAGTACATGACTAAGATCTAAGTCCCCAATAAGAAGTTTTTATGCCTCAGTAAGCAAACAGGGCTCTCCTTCACATTTCCAAGATCTCTGCATCTATAATCTCCTCTGTTATCATCTGCTTAACTGTAAGAAATTTAGCAGAGAGCTTCAGGCTTGTGGAAGTCCAGAAAACATCCCGGTTTTTATTCAGAGGAAAAGCAGAGAAGCTGATAATCCCACTTTAATTTTTCTTTAATATCCCTAAAAACTCCGAGTTCTGCTCCTCTTCCTTGGGCAGACCTTCCACCACCACACACAATTTTCTGTTTGAAAGTTGTATTTTCTCCTCTTCAAGAATAACAAAACATTCCAACATTCGAGGTTACAGCTATCACTGACGCCGGGAAACCCTCTGGGAATATTGGAATGGAAAAGAGCCGTTCAATCCTGGCACGAATGTTTCAGCCCCACCATCAGAGTGGGGATGTATAAATCCATAATCACACCTATCACAGCAATCAGTTGCCATCCTGGCTCTATCTGAGCTCATCCTGGCTCATCCTCAACATCCCTGGCTCTAATCTGCCTCTCGCTGAATATCCATGACCATGGGAAAAGGAGTTTTTTGCAGGAGTTTCTCAATTGTTATGCTGCAGATAAACGTTTGAAAAGTGTGCTCTGCTATCTCCAGATAAGTTATGTGGTGCTCGCTGCACTGATTGGACAAACTGATAAACTCTTTTGACAGAAGCAGTTGTGCCCATGCATTTACAAACCCATTCCAGGAGTTTTTTCCCCGAGTTGGACCATTTGTTTTTGGAGTGGGATTCATTGTTGCATGCAAAGCCTTTTGCTGAGATGGCTCAGGGTGAATTTAAATAACACACTGAGGCGGGGAGTGGATAAGAAACTCTGGCATACACAAAAGTTGGCAAAGCCAGAGAGATCATGGATTATTTATTCAGGAGGATGGAGTAGAATATTCCAACCTAGTTACAGGTATTTAAAAGAAATGAAAAACAGGTTCTGCTTATGGATAGATTTGGGGACAGGGCTTCTCCACCAGACTGACTTCCTGGACTGTGAGGTTGACCCAAAATAACCTGAATCCAGGAATTTCCACAGCTGCTGTGTCAGAGACCAGTGTGTGTCTGTGGAAAAGAGATGAGAGGAATCCAGGGAATTCCACGGCCTGGACCTGCCTGAGCTGTCTCTGGGTCCCTGATCCCAGCTGGAAGGCTCTGTTCAACTCCCAGCCATAAATAACCAGGAGGCAGGAAAAGAATCCCCAGTTCAGTGGGAATGTCCGAGCTCCAGGCTATAAAATGAAGTGTTGAGGTTTCCTCTGTACTCGGACACTGCAGCAGGATGGCATTCCTGCTCCAAATATCCCCCTTGGGATGCTGGGGTCCCCTCCACGGAAAAATGGTGCAGAGGAGGAGGAGATTAACAAATGAAAATCTCCTGGTGGGGAGGAACAGCCCCGAGGGCAACACAGGCAACATGTGGGGAATGCTGAGCAAAAATCTGGTACTAAAACCAAACCATGAGGTTGTAAAATCATGGAATGCTTTGGGTGGGAAGGGACCTTAAATCCCATCCCATCCCACCCTTGCCATGGGCAGGGACACCTCCCACTGTCCCAGGCTGCTCCAAGTCCCAATGTCCACCCTGGCCTTGGACATTCCCAGGGATCCAGGGGCAGCCACAGCTGCTCTGGGAATTCCAGCCCAGCCCCTCCCCCCCCTCCCAGCCAGGAATTCCTTCCCAGTATCCCATCTGTCCCTGCCCTCTGGCAGTGGGAAACCAGTCCCTGTGTCCTGTCCCTCCAGCCCTTGCAGATGTCAGGTCTGGGACAAGGAGCTGGTGCTGAAACCACCCTGCCTTTGATCCTTGCAGGAATTCAACCTTTGAGAGATTTCCTTGGGTAACTCCTGACCTACCTCCTGCAGTGAAAGGGATGAGACAAAAGGATCTGTGGGTCTTCCCAGACACACAGTTGGAATGTGTTACCAGCTCCTCCATCCTGCAGTGTGACCTCCTCACTCCTCTGGGCTGAAAGAAACCAATACTAAATTAACACAAAGTGCAGGAGTCATCTTCATCCTTGCCCTCCCAATTTATGCACCCAAAATAGTTCAATTCATTCTTTTGAAGTGGAAAAAAACCCAAACAAATGAATCTGTAGCTTCCACTGCTGTGGGGTTTGTTTTTGTACAAGACCACACCAGCAGTGTCAGTCTGCACCTGAATATGAGGTCACTGATCCAAAGCTCCCTTCCCAATCCTCTCATTCCCAGGATTTTGGTGTGTTAAGGAGCCTTCTGAGCAGGAAAGGCCTGGAGGCACCCGAAGTCTGTGTGCCCAGCTCCTGCCATGGCTGTCTGGAGACGAGCCACGACTTGGATGGGAATTGTGCTGCAGATTTTTGCTGGAGCTGAAACTCCACTGGGGGAAAATCAGCTCGTGGTCTGTCCCAAAGCCAGCAGAAGGTGCTTGCATTGCTCAGAAAGCAGTGAGGGCTTCAGGTGAAGCAGTTTCTGCCCTATCCACAATGAAATCTTGAGAGCTTTCCCTCACTAAAAGGCAAATTCCCTGTGAGCTGTCGCAGGGTCTCCGGATGTTTTCTAGGAAAGGCTGCAGGGACACTGGGGCAGATGCAGTGCAGGATTGTGAGGCCCTTGGCAGAGCTTGGAATGCCCACACCACAAAAATCCTGCCAAAACGGGTCCTGAGAGAGGAATTTAAGTTCAGGAGAGGGCCTGGCCCCTCCCAGGGCTGTTTGGAGCTCATCAGAGGGACAGGGGATGGAAAGGAGCAGTGACATCACTGCAGGCCACAAGCCACACACTGGCTTTGATAAGCCACGTTATCAGGGCTCCCTCCAGCCAGATTATCTCAGGGTGCTTCGGATCATTCCCTGCTCTGGCTGGAGATGCACACACCAAACCAAGGAGATGTAAATATTCTCTGAAATAACACAATTGTTCCCTTCCCAGAGCATCCTCCCTTGGTTATTCCCTGCTAATCCTATCACTGCACAAATAAAGCACCTGGAGGTGCTTTAAGGATTATTTATCCCTGGGTAAGAGGAGGAAAACTCTCCCTGCCACCAGGATCTGGCAGAGTCATTGCAGGGCTGTGCCAGGGACACCCACCCCGTCACGGGGGCTGGGGAGAGGTGAGTCAAGGGAGAGTCTGTCACCGAGGGGACAGCTTGGGACAGGCTGAGAGTGTCACCGAGGGGACAGCTTGGGACAGGCTGAGAGTCTGTCACTGAGGGGACAGCTTGGGACAGGCTGAGAGTGTCACCGAGGGGACAGCTTGGGACAGGCTGAGAGTCTGTCACCGAGGGGACAGCTTGGGACAGGCTGGGAGTGTCACTGAGGGGAGAGCTTGGGACAGGCTGAGAGTGTCATCAAGGAAAGAGCTTGGGACAGGCTGGGACAGTGTCACTGAGGGGACAGCTTGGGACAGGCTGCAGTGGCACTTGGAATTCACTTCCTATTTCCTGGCAGTGGGTGGTGGAAGCCACTTGGCCGCCATGGGGAATTCCTGCAGATCTTCACCCTTGGCCAAAGAAGAAAAGAGCCTCTGGAAGCTCCTGGAGGTGAGAATATGTGAAGGTGGAAAAGGATTCGAGTCAGATTCCAGGAGCACGTGTAGGGCTTTGATCCCTGCCAGGGCTCACCTGAGGACACGGGGGGAAGGCACATCCATGCACAAGGGAAAGAGCAAAGTTGGGGAAAAGGGAGCATCTGTTGGCCTGTGAGCACCAGAGAGCAGCTGGACTTGCACCAAGTTCCACCTCGTGGGGCAGGGGCTGAGATGTCAGAGACGGCTGACCCCAAGCCCAGGAGGAAATCCAGCTCCCTGCAGTCAGTGGGACACAGAGGAAAGAGGCACAGGGATTTTGCTTTCCTGGTTGGATCCTCTCATCCCGGGATGTTCCCGATTATTTCAGGCTGGGGGATCACACAGAGGAGGAAATGGCAATGCAGGAGCCACTTTCCTCTACTGCCCTGGAGTTAAGTGCACCTCTGCTACTGCAGCCATGTCTGACAGACTCTCCCCTTCTTCCAGAAAGAGTTTGGACAGAACACAGATGGACCCCAAAATCCCAGATTTCCCAGATCTAAGGCAGAGAAAGGGGACAGCCCCAAACAGCAGCAAACACAACCTCTCCTCCCTGCCACGAGCACGGATTAAAGCCCTGCAGGGAGAGCATTCCCTGGGTACTTCTGCTCCTCTGCAAGACACTGAAGTCTCTTTGTGCACTCCTCAGATGAGAGAAACGTCTCTGGTAGATCAGAGAGAGGTTCTTGAAAGGGAGACAGGGCTCGAAAACCTTCTGCTTTGAGGGATTCATTAAAGGAGGAGAGGAGCAGGAAAACCAAACACAGAGAGAGAAGCAGAAGCATCTGATGGAGTTTCAAAGCTCCTCAGGGCTGAAGTGACGCTGGAGAAAGGATCCAGGCTGCAGGGTCATATCCAGCTGGAAGCAGGAAACTGGGAAAAAGGGATTTAGGGAAGGAAAGATGTGCCCTAAGGGTGGGAGTGGGGCTAAAGAAGATTCTCATCTTCATGGATGAGCTTTTTTGGGGTCACTGTGCTTTAGACACCCCAAAACAGGGATTCAAGGACAGGCTGGGCTGGAAGGTGCTGCGTCAACAGCTCTGTGCTGGGAACATCCAGAGGCCCTGAGGGATGCCTAGTTTATCCCATGAGATCCAAACCACAGAATTTCCCACATGAATCCGTGGCCCTGCAGATCCTGTGGCTGAATTTCCCTGAATGTCTTGATTTTCCCCCGAATTCCTGGTGAACCACAAAAGCTGATTCTGCTGGCACAGGTTCCAGTCACAATCTAATGTTTTCCTTTGTATTTTCTGGTTCTATCCAGAATTGCCTTCCCAGCCTGGTGGCTGAAATGCTGAACTTTTCTGTCAGATCCTGTGAATTTCGTGATAAAATTCCACAGGAAGGACCCTGGTGACCAGGGCTCATTCCAGGTACTGCACTGGACACCCAGCAGAGATCGGACACAGAGGGAGAGGGCTCAGTTTTCTCAAGACCTTGAGATTCATTTTCATCCTTAATTAGAACAAAACCTGAAAAATGCAAATTCCTCCAAGAGAAATATTCAGAAAAAAATGTCAATTTGGGGCTAGGAAGAGACAAATTGGAACCTGTGGTTTCAGTAAAATGTGTGTATTATAAAAAACCTCACCAAACCACCCAAAAATTTTTTATAAAAACTTATACCAAAAATGTCAAAACAGAAAACTGCTCCTGACTCAATTTTTCTACTAATTTTCTTTCAAAAATGAAATCTACTTGGTTCCACTGTTTCTGGAGGGGTTTTAGGTTTTTTTAGAAAGAAATGGATATTCAAATTTCACATCATTCTGCTGTCTCTCCCAGAAGAATTGTTGACCACCAGCTTATCCCACAATCAGCTGGAGACCAAATAATTCCTTTTTGTTTTCTGGCTCACACTGCTCAGAATGAAATTATTTCCCAAAAGTCCCAAGGTTGTTGTGGCCAAACCCAAGGAGCAAAGTTGACTTTTTCTGTTATCGAGATCAAGGAAGGATTTTGTTTTACATTAAAAAACTTCTCACCACTCTGTTGTACTGATGATCCTTTGATCTTGAAAAGTGGCAGGATGAGCCCTGGGAACAAGTGTTGCTTGGGAGGAAGCTCTGAATTGCTCTTCTGTCTCAAGTAACTTCCTTTCTGTGTCCATTTCAAACCATGCGTGGTCACATTTCCATGTGGGGTTCTTGATTCCATTAATTCACTTTTCAGCTTCCCCTGTTAAGCAGAAATCATTATCCACAGCTGGCAGGAATTCAGAGCAATCACAGGAAAATGCTGGGTGTTATTCCAGCTGTCCCTGCCCTGACGGATGGACAGAAATCTGCAAGCCGTGATCCTGAGGTGTGCAAGGCCAGGAGGGAACAAACCCTGTCACTGCCTCACTGTGTCCCACAGAATCCTGGAATTACTGAGGTTGGGAAAGCCCCCCCAGCCCATCGAGTCCAAGCTGTGCCTGATGTCCACCTTGTCCCCAGCCCAGAGCTCTGAGTGCCACCTCCAGGAATTCCTTGGGCACCTCCAGGGATGGGCACTCCAAACCTCCCTGGGCAGTTCCAAAGCCTGAGCACCCTTTCCATAGGGAAATTCCTGCTGATGTCCACCCTGAGCCTCCCCTGGCCCAGCCTGAGGCCGTTCCCTCTCCTCCTGTCCCTGTTCCCTGGGAGCAGAGCCCAACCCCCACCGGCTGTCCCCTCCTCTCAGGGAGTTGTGCAGAGCCACAAGGTCCCCCCTGAGCCTCCTTTTCTCCAGGCTGAGCCCCTTTCCCAGCTCCTTCAGCTGTTCCTGGGGCTCCAGACCCTTCCCAGCTCCGTTCCCTTCCCTGGACATGCTCCAGCCCCTCAGAGTCCCAGAGCTGGACACAGGATTTGAGGTGTGGCCTCACCAGTTCCCAGCACAGGGGGACAATCCCTGCCCTGGTCCTGCTGCCACCTATTCCCGACCCAGCCCAGGTGCCTTTGACCCTCAGGGCATGCCTGGCTCAGGTTTACATCCCATCCTTTGCCTGCCCCTGCACAATTAACAAAAGAACCTTTCCTTCCCCATGGGAGGGGTCCCGTTCTGCTCAGTTCAGCTGCACCAGCCCCAACCTCTCCTCCTCACATCATTTATAAAAACACTTCTGAAAACCCTGCAGTTACTCAGGAAGCTCCAATTCTCACAGCACTGCCTCCTCTAGCCTTCCTGGGAGCTCCAGGAATTTGTCAGACATTCATTTCATTAAAAAACTCCACCAGGTTGTATCGCCCCTCTTTTATTTTCTCCTGTAAATAACAGCAATGAGCCAGGAGCACAATGACCCAGTGTTTGGAAACGGCTGATGAAATGTAACTGGAAAATGGCTTGAGTAGAACCTTTAATTCAACATTTCCTTCCTGTACCAAACAAAAACGACAAAAAAAACCAAAACCAAAAACCCCAAACCAAACAAACAAACACCACAAAAAACCCAAACCAGGATTAATTTAACAGGGTTCCCGGAGAAGCTGTGGCTGCCCCTGGATCCCTGGCAGTGTCCAAGGCCAGGCTGGAGCGGCCTGGGACAGTGGGAGCTGTCCCTGCCGTGGCAGGGGTGGCACTGGATGGGATTTAAGGTCCCTTCACCCCAAACTATTCCGGGATTCTGTGACCTCGTGCTGATAACTCGAGTGAGGGGCAGGCACCTGGAGGGGAAAGAGGCAGAGCTTTAGGTGCAGGTAAGTGCCAGCACTGGAGCGGGGGGCACCTGCAGCTGGGGGGACTCTCCTGCAGCAGAAAGTGCTGTGTGAGCACCCCTGGCTCCCTGGGAGCTCAGGTCTCCGGGCTGAGAGAGAGAGAAACAGTGTGGCAGGACAACTACCCCCTGCCCCCCGGCTCTGTGTATCACAATAGCTGATGCATAAAAGATAACCATGGGTGGAAAAGCCCACCAGCAGTTATCTCTGGTGCCAAAGGTGATGTACACCTAGCTAAGAATTAACATCTTAGTCTGGCAAGCCGATGGGGGAGAGATAAGAGATATTTCTGACTTCAGAGTCACCGTTTTACAACTATAAAAGATACACGAGTTATGACTGAGGCAGAAGCCTCTTACATCCCGAAAATGTCGGAGACTTCTCCCCGAGGCTTGGACGCAGCTTCGCGGTTACTTCCCCAGGGGATTGAGAGAAAGGATCCCGATGTGTGCCACTAACATTTGGATGGTAAGAAACATTGAATCCTAGGTTTATACTATTTCTTTGCTAGCTGTAACTGAAAGGTACCAGTATCGTGCACTGTATGTCAATCTACTAGTAGTAGTTCTTTTTGTTTATCCCTGTGTAGTAATAACTTGTTTTAAGTCTTGTCTGTTAGTTTTCCTGTCTATTAATAAATAATAGACTGAATCAGCTATTATTAAAGAACTTGTGGATAGAGTGAATTTTTGAGGTGCTGGTCACTTCAATACACCTCCTGCCTGCTGCCATAGGCCTGGGCAAAGACAGGAGCTGAACTTATATGAAAATCCATTCGTGACAAACAGGGAAGGCAGAAAAGCTGACCACCCGCAGCCAGGCTCTGCTTCTCGTGTAGATGTCTTACACCTCCAGGGAGCAGAAGACATGGTTTTCCTGGCAGAGGGGACTTGTGTGCCCACGGCAGACGTTGTGCCCGGGTCCAGCAGCAGCTGGGCAACGCAGGATGCTCAGGACACGCAGCTGCAGCCGGAGAGAACAGGGATTGAAATGGGAAGACAGGAGCAGTCTGCAACCTTCCCCCGTCCTCCCACACCCAGTGATGCCTTAGGTTTTAACTCTTATATTTTTCAAATCCTGTATTGCCTAATGTGTGTAACTCTGAAGTTTCTTGTAGCCTGCTAACTTCAGCTCTCTAGACATAACAACACCTCTCTGGGGCTGCTCTCCAAGGACACCCAGGCTGTCCCAGGCCTGAATATGTGCAAACCAACATCTTGGAAGGGGGGCAAGTTGAGGGGAAATTGCATCAGTAGCTAAAGTTTTAATTGGCGAATTTATGCTGATATGCAAATGAACCAAACCTATAAAGGTGTGGGGAACTCGTGACTCATCCAGCCTGGGGTCCATCTTGGGGTCCAGCTTGGAGCCCTTGGCTTCCCAGGGTGCACCTTCGAAGGCCTTTTGAATAAACACCCACCTTTATTCCCTTATTCCTGTCTAGTCTCTGTTTCTAGGGAGCCTCTCAAGGCATCACCAGAGAGATCCCAAAATCAGTATTTCCAAACACCCTCCTTGCAAACCAAGCTTTTTCTTTCCAGTTTAACACTGTGAATATTTACTCTGCACATCCCAGTCCCCGACTGCTCTGGCAGGTTGGAGTCTCCCATGGGAATTCCCTCTGTGATCAAGGCAGCTAAATCAAATCTGCGTATATTGCAAAGGGAGAAAAAGCCTGGAGAGGCACAGCCAAGCCATTTGCATTTCCTTTTGCTTCTCTAGGAGATTGACAGCCTGAACTAGGCCAGGGATGCTTCCACGGTTCCAGGGTGCTCCTGGGCGAAGGGTCCTGGGGAAGCAGCGGGATCCACCTGGTGATGCTGCTGGAGGCCTCACCTGGTGCTGCCCCACATTTCCACAGCCCTGCAGGAGGGATGAGCAGCCCCAGAGCAGGCAGAGGGTGCTGCAGGCACAAATACTGACCCTGGTACCGAACAGCTCCTGTTAAATCCAACCTCTGCACCACACGGGGGGTTTAAGGGGCTGCTTGGTATCAAAACGGCCCTGCAGTGCAGCTCCTCCTGCTCAGCCATGTCCAGCGGGGTCTGGAGATGGGGCTGGGCACAGCCAATGTCCCTGCCAGCTGCAGCCGCCTGTGCAGGGGCAGCTTCCTGGCAGATGTCCTGGGAATCATGGCACTGTCAGAGGTACCCAATGCAGGGGGGAAAAAGCTCTGGGAATGGAGAGAGAGTAGCTCAGCTGAGGCGTGCACAGAATCCTGGAGGTTGGAAAAGCCCTCCCAGCCCATGGAGTCCCAGCTGTGCCTGATGCCTGCCTTGTCCCCAGCCCAGAGCCCTGAGTGCCACCTCCAGGAATTCCTTGGGCACCTCCAGGGTTGGGGACTCCAAACCTCCCTGGGCAGCCCCTGCCAAGGCCTGAGCACCCTTTCCATGGAGAAATTCCTGCTGATGTCCAACCTGAGCCTGCCCTGTCCTACTCACTGCCACCCTGAGCCCCAAGCCTCAGAGGAAGTTCCAGAGTCCGAGGTACAAAACCAGTGCTGCAGGACAGACACAACAGATCACAGAATCCTGGAATGGTTTGGGTTGGAAGGAATTAAATCCCATCCCATCCCACCCCTGCTATGGCAGGGACATCTTTCACTGTCCCAGGCTGCTTGAAGCCCCAGTGTCCAACCTGGCCTGGAACATTCCAGGGATCCAGGGACAGCCACAGCTGCTCTGAGAGACCCAGACCAGCTTTGAAAGGAGCTGAAAGGAACAAACAGGCCTCACACACAAATCAGATTTCCTGAAGAAAGTGCTTCACCAGCTCAGCCGAGGGCAGCCAGTGGGAAATGCTGCACCTTTGGGAAGCAGCAGGAACGTGCTCAAATGGACTCATTGCTACCAACAACATGTGGGGAATTATCTCTCTTAACGTAGCAGCACATGCAGAGCTGTCTCCAATTGTAAAGGCTGAAATATAGCAGCAATCTACAGCCATAAGGTGAGATTTCCATCTTTATATGACATGAAAAATGTGCCAGACACAGGTTTGCCCATAAACAAAATTGCTTTTTTTCAGCCCTGCCTTTAATGTGAAATATCAATCTTTTGGTGGCTTTTATTACAGAGAATTTAGCTTTTGTTTTTGACAGATGGCTCGCACTCAGTGCAGAGTACAACTGTACATCATCCCCATTATGGACACATCTGAATTGCAGAACATATATTTTAAAAAGGCAGTAATAAATGGCAAAACACCACCTGGCAAAGCGAGGGCAGTCACAGAGAGCCCACTTGACTGTGGATTTAAAAGTGAAGGGGTTTGTCAGCCCTAAGCCTCTCACCGTGGTTTGTGTTCACATTGCAGCATCCAGCTGCTGTCCCATGCAGCACAAGCAAACTGAACAGAAATGTTATTTAAGGCCATGTTGCAGGGGCTGGGGGGGAAGGAATCCACACAAATTTCAATGATCAGCAGTTTCTTTCAAGTTTTGTCAGTTATACTGAAGTTTTCCAAATAACTGATCCAAACCTGGGAGCCCCACCTGCCTCACCCTTCCCAGTACTCCCCATAATTTTACCTTAAATGAACTTGGAACAATTTTCTCATAGACCTATTTAACTTATTGCATTTTCAAAACCAGAAAGAACTTATGTCATTAAGGAGTATCCGTTAATTGGATTTTCCATCCCATTACTTCACCTGTCCCTTCACTTTCTGTTCCCTTTTACAGCACCCACTCCAAAGTCCAGATGTTCAGCTCAACATCTGCCTGGGTCTTGCCTCCCAGTTCCTGCAGGTGATGTGCTTCCTGCTCTTTAGTTGGATATTGGGAAGGAATTCCTGGCTAGGAGGGTGGGGAGAGACTGGGCTGGAATTCCCAGAGCAGCTGTGGCTGCCCCTGGATCCCTGGAAGTGTCCAAGGCCAGGCTGGACATTGGGGCTTGGAGCAGCCTGGGTCAGTGGGAGGTGTCCCTGCCATGGCAGGGGTGGGATGGGGTTTAAGGTCCCTTTAACCCAAACCACTCCAGGATTCCCTGATTTCAGCAGCACTTTTCCAGGAGCTGTTTGACTCCAGGCAGCTACATCCCAAGGAGGAGGCAGCTGGAGGTGGCTGCTTGGGACACCTTGGAGCTGTGCACATAAATCATTGTCTGGAGCTCTATTGCTCTGAAAACGGGCAAAACAAGGGACAGGAATTTGCCTGGCTCAGTCAATAAAATCGTTGATTCCCGAGGACAGGCAGGAATCAGGGGTGCAGCTGCCAGAGCTGCTCCCGTCGTGTTTGTTCAGTAACACAGCCCCAGCCCTGCCTCCTGCTCTGCAGCACTCCAGAACCCCCATTCCAGCACGGCTCCCTGCTGCTGCACCGACAAACAATCAGCTTTTATTATCCACTCCCAACCGCCTCTGTAATCAGGCACTGAATTTACAATTTCCCAGGTAACTGCACAAAAATATTAAGTACAGTTAAGGCTCTATTTGAAATAACAAAACCAATTGCTTTTAAAAAAACCTTGGTATTTAAAACCTTTACATTCCTCACACGACCTGAGGCAGTTGTGTGGCAAAAGCGAGTATTTAGAACAGAAACGACTGTGATGAATCCATCAGCAATGATTCATTCCCTTTGCTATTCAGAACAGAGTCCCAGAGCCCTGAATTAAAATCAAATAACACCCATTTCATCCATTCCTGCTTGGCTTTTTGTCCCATTCACGTGTGCAGGTCACTTCCACATTTTTAATTTGCCTGCTCTGTGAGGATGATCAGGGCACGGTGTTGGACGTCCTGGGCACCCAGCACGGCCTCCTGAATTCCAGGAGCAATTCCCACAGCAGGCAGAGACACATGGAAACCAGACCACAGCCGGTGTCCCCCAGAGCACATGGAAACCTGCAGAGCACTACAAGGGGCTTGTCCTGGATGGAACAGGCAGGGAAGTGCTGGAGAGCGCACAGGAAGGGGAGGTGAGGGAAGGAACCACACCCAGAGCTCCAAGAGCGTTTGGACACTCCCAGGGTGGGATTCTTGGGTGCCTGTGCAGGGCCAGGAGCTGGGATGATCCTTGAGATCCCTTCCAACTCAGGCTATTCCATGATTCCATGATCTCTGCCTGCCATGATGAGACAGGAATCTCCATAATTTACAATTTGCAAAGAAAATGAAAGAAGTCCAAGTGAAATTTTTTAAAAAGTTAAGCAGATTTATGAGCAAGACATCATAAATTCCCTGTCCAAGCTAGTCCTAAGTGGGCCTGTAGTGATAGGAAAAAGGGGAATGGCCTGAAGCTGAAGGAGGGCAGGGTTCAATGGGATTTTTGGGAGAAATTCTGCCTGGGAGGGTGGGGAGGCCCTGGCACAGGGTGCCCAGAGCAGCTGTGGCTGCCCCTGGATCTCTGGCAGTGTCCAAGGCCAGGCTGGACACTGGGGCTTGGAGCACCTGGGACAGTGGGAGGTGTCCCTGCCCATGGCAGGGGGGGGATGAGAGGATATTTAAGGTCCCTTACAGCCCCAATTATCCTCTAAGTGCCTATGAGGAGCCAGCATCCCAATCCAACCCCTGGATTTGCTCCCTGTCACCAGGGTGTGGTGATTAAATCAGAGACTGAGCACCTGATGGACCAGATTTCTCCAGGTCCACCTGGAATGACAAATCCCACTGCCCTGTGCCACTACTTCCTTCAGCTCTTAATTCAGGCACAATTTTAAAGCATTTTCTTGATTCCTAAGGCCAAAGGAATAATCTTTGGTAAACAAATCTGTAAAAATGTATCCTCAAAGCACAAGGGGAGCCCTGCAGGGCAGTGGGTGGTTATGGATACACAAAACATACCCCAGCCTGCAGCCCTGGTGGGATCGCTCTCCAGATCCATCGGAATAACAGGAATGACTTCAGCAGCTTTTCTCTCACATTGTTGGAATAAAGCCCTCGAGTAAGAATAAAGTCCTGAAGAGCCCACTGAGTGCTGCAGCTTTGTGGCACAGGCTGAGTGTGCACGCAGGGCTGTTCTTTCTCCTCTGTAATTTACCTCATTCTCTAACCTGTTTAATCACCAGTGGTGTCAAGAACTGAAGGCAGTTACCCCATTCCTGCATGCACATCCCGTGGCTGCCCTGGGGCACACCCAGGGTTTCATTGAAACCTAAATATTGGAACTGAAGTGATCCTGCTGCAAATCCTGACCCTCTGCCATCCCTGCCTTTCCCCTGGCCTCAGCACTTAGCCTGAAATTAAGGACTTGAGAGATCAGCACCTGCAGCACAGCTCTTTGTGAGACCGTGGAGAAATGATGTGGTTAATTCCACACTGGGAATCAGAATCCCAGAATGGTTTGGGTTAAAGGGACCTTAAATCCCATCCAGCACCACCCCTGCCATGGCAGGGACACCTCCCACTGTCCCAGGCTGCTCCAAGCCCCAATGTCCAGCCTGGCCTTGGACACTTCCAGGGATCCAGGGGCAGCCACAGCTGCTCTGGGAATTCCATCCCAGCCCCTCCCCCCCCTCCCAGCTGGGAATTCCTTCCCAATGTCCAATCCAAACAGCAGCCAGCATTCCCAGCAATTCCAGTCTGGGATTCTCTCCGGCTCTCACACCTGCACCTCCTCTCCCAGTCCAAGCTCCCAGTGCAAACCAGACCAGAAGCAGCAGAACCGAGCAGGCTCCATTGAACCCTTGAGATTTGTTCAGGCCAAGAAGGAAAATCTGAACCTACACCAGGATGGAGCTGAAAATCAGGAATTGAGAGCTCTGGGAAAGTCAGGCTTCCCCAAAAACACCCACTCACTGACCTGGGATTTATTGATACCTCAGCTGGAGGCAGCCCACACCAACCCTGAGTCCTTTTGGATGGAGATTGAGTTAGTGCCACAATAAATTTAAGGAAAATGCTTCCTCTGGCTCTGTCCAGCCCTCATTTCCCAGCTGCCAGGGAGAGGAAATTGAATTTCACACCCACAGAGTGGACACGAGCAAAGGTTTGAGCAGGGAGAGGGGATCACTTCTGGATTAAGGTTTAAATGATGTTCTGTGATCTTGGGCTTAATGAGTGCCAAGGCCAACATACATAATGCAGGAAAAATTCTAAATTATTGCTGTCTTCAAGGGAACATTACAGAATTAAAAAATCCATGTTCAGTAATTATTAGAACAGGGTTAATTAAGCAGTCTAGTGCCCCAAATCTCACTGCAGCAGCCAGCCCTGACCACTCACCCAGATTTCCACTTCCAAGCAGGAAATAACACTTTTCCATGGATAATTTTACCCAAAGCTTTCCTGGTGGGGTAGCAGTTCCTTCCTCTCAGTTTTTATTTAAATTACCCACCTTTGTGACATCTTCCCTGATGAAGGAGGTGCATCTGATCCTTCTCATTAAACTCAAGGTTTCTGTTGTTTGTGCCAAATCTCTCATCCCAGCAGCTGGGGCAGCTCCCCAGCTTCCAGCCAAGATCTAACATCAGTCAGGAGGTGTTTCCAAGAGCAGGAGGGGGCAGGTCAGTGAGGACAAACTGGGATAAATCAGATTATCCATCCTCCTAACCCAGTGAAAGAAAACACCGGGTGCTTTCCCCTCTCAGTGAGGAATCAGGAACTGAGCTGTCACCCTCAGGCATCGCCTCCTCTTGTGAAAAAAAGTTAAATTTAATGGCAAATGGAAAATGTGATCAATGAAAAGCAGTGCCTGAGCTGTGCTGCAGTGACACGTGGGGAGCAAAGAGATCGTGGGACCAGAAACCTCTGCAGAGAGACGAGATGTCAAAACCTTTAATTTAATTGGGAGAGGGAGAAAGCCAAGGCTGCAGTGCTCTGTCACAGCTCTCGTGGTTATTAGAAATAAAAGTGGGAGAAACACCAGCACGGAGGAGGCTGGAGAGGATTTGTTCCAGCACGGGGGTTGTGTGTCCTCTTCCAGCTGGAAATCTCCAACCCTGACATGACATCAGCTGGGCGTTGATCAAACTGAGGGGAGATGCTCCAGAAATGCCCCACCTCGAGGTGTCAGCGCTCCAGGCAAGTTCTGCCTCGCTGTCATCACAATCCCCTGGAGGTTTATTCTCACAGCTCCAATTTTTTTCCTATTTACCACCCTTTGTCCATAGGGCAATGAGACACAAACTCATCCCACAAGCCTGTGGCACTGTCCTGGGGTGACTGAATGATCCTGTATTCCCCATCGTCTGCCCTGTGCCAGACATGAATCCTGTGCCTTCCTGTGTCTTTAATCTGTTTCCAGGAGAGGGGGGAGAGAAGCCAGGCAAATTTTTCAGAGCGGTTTGTGCTCAAGGACACACTCCCCAGTGTTGCTGCTGCTACTGATCCCTTTCCCTGGTCTTAAAATTAACCACTAAACACGGTTAGAAGGGAAAAAGGGGTTTTCACCTGGGTATTTATTCAAGGATCCTTAGGTGCAGCACATCCAGGTGGGATGCGCCGCAGAGCACACGGAATGCACACCCACGGGCAGTCGGGTGTCACATTCCAGGCCTCACAAATGAGCACATCTATCAAAGATTCCCCCGTGAGAGGCTCGAGTGACCCCCCCGCCCCGAGGAACCTTCCCCTGGCCGGGCCTATCTCAGCTCACAGAACGTGCTCTAGAGAGGCCCTTGGTGTCTGGGCCTTCCTGACCCCTCACTGCGAGGCTTCCAAGGTGTTTGGTCTCTTGGCTTAACAAAACATTGGGTCTAAGAATGCGGGCTAGAAGCACTAAGAATATAGAAAAAGCATATAAAAGGGGTATAAAAGAAAAAGCAAAAAATCATGATGGCATCACTACAGAGCTTAGGAAAGCACCTTCCTGCTTTTTCCTAGCTCTCGGCTTCTTTTCTCAGGACAGGGACAGAGAGTTAAAACTCTTTGCTGTTTAGCTTCTTGTTCGTAGCTGGAGCAAGGAGTTTCCTGGGACTTTGGCTGCTTCTTCTTCTTCTCTTCTGGTTTGTTCAGAAACACCAGAACATCACCGGGAGGCCCAGAGGGGCCCACACCGAACCCCAGCTCCGGAGAGGGCAGAGCCACACTCACGGAAAGGACTCTGAAATCTCCCCAGGTTTCTTCTTTCTCCACAGTGACAAGTTTTATTCAACATTAACATTATAATTTAACATTATTCATTCTCTTTTCCATTCCTGCATGCACTTTGTTAAATAAATAGGTTTTTTTTTTACTTTCCTCCAAGGAATTTCTTTCTGAACCTGGTGGGGGAGGGGCTGCTGAAATCTGCCTTCTAACAGAGGGACGTTCATTTGGGACCTTTTCCTCCAATTTGCCCCAAACCAAGACAGGCACCAAAAGCAGACAAGTGTCTCGCTCCTTGTGGAGCACACCTGGAATGTGCCTTTAATTTTGCGTGGTCAGTGATCACTTACGGTCACCCCGTGGAATCCTGCTCAAGGAGGAAGCCAAAGAGCAGCTGGATGGGATTTGAGAAATAAAGACAGAGCTGGTTAGGGGCAATGCAGCCTCTGGCTTTGGCAGTGGCACTTTGGTTCAGCTTTGGGAAGGAGGAGCAGAATTCAGCCCCAGCACATGGCTCAGGCTGCTAGCCCTCCTCAGGGAAGCTGTTCCCTTCTTCAAAAGGCAGAAAAATTCTTTCCTGAAACTCTACAAAGAAAGGGAATACAGGATTTTAGACCAAAAGTTTTATTTATTTCGAGGGATGGGGCAGCCAGAGCTTCTCTGGGCAAAGCTCTGCCAGGGCCCCCCCACCCTCAGACCCAAGAATTACTTCTGTAGAAAGAATTCCCTCTTTTCAAAGACATGCAAATATTTTACACACACCACTGCCCTTTCCCCTTCCACACTCCACAGCTCCAAGTGGTGTTTGATTTTTTCAATAATACGACTTAATACTCAAGCTCAATGGTTTGGGGTTTTTTTTCCGAGTCATGTAATCCCCTCAGCTTAGCTGTTTAATTAAAAAAAGAGAAGAAAGCAAATATCTGAGCTCCAGTAGGTTACAGTCTGCAGTCACTCTGTGTGGAGATGGCATTACCTTGGAAGGAGCAGGGAATTCTCTGTGCCCCTGGCTGGAAATGTTTCCTCTCCCGCCAGGCCTGCTCCCCCTTCCTCTGAGGGAAAAGGACTTGAGGTAAAACTCAGAGCAGCTGAAAAATTAACACACCTGAAACATCCAAGCAGCAGCCGGGAGCCTGGGGGTCTGGGAGTGGGGAAAACCACACAGATTTATGGGAAAAGCCACAGATTTATGGGAAAAACCACACAGATTCATGGCCTCTCACACCCGCAGCAATGCTACCTGGGGCCAGCTCAGAGTTGCTCAGGTACAATTCATGAGGTGCCACTGCCCCTCTGAGCTGCACATACCCTCACCCTGTTTTTCACTACAAACCCAGAGCCTTTTCCTCAGGAATATGTCAAGGACAAGGGAATATGAGGGAAAGGGAGGTGCCATTGCTCAGGGGTGGAATCTGCTGCTGGACACTGTGGCTCCTCAGGCATGGGGGGTCCTTGCTGCCTGCCAAGCCCTGCTTATGCTGACAATAAAACTTAAAAAAACAGCTTCTAAAATGTGTCTCTGCTTTGCTTGACACCTTTGGAACTCCAACCAAGTCCCAGTTAAAATATCCTGGATCAGGATGACCTGGTTTTGTCCCTGCCCTGGATGCACGGGGCCAAAAAGCTCCAAAATCTGAGAGAAATGCTGGAATAAAGTGAACAGGCCTGTGCTGCCTCCAGTACTGAAAGTACTTTGTCTTCCAGCCAGATATTGCCAAATTATGAGGGATAGAGAAATGCTGAAACTTAAAAAGAATTTAATATAGTGTAATTAATTACTAGGAGTTCTGCATGAGCTCTCCCTGCAGTCCCAAAAGTGAGTTCATCTCCCTAAGCACCAGGTGATGTCCTGCCAGAGTTTCACCTTTTAGGATTGCAGTGCTCTCCGACACCTGTTTGCTCATCCCCAGTTCTGGGGAGAGGTGTTTGTCCCCTCGGGATCCCTGACATTTGAGGCAGATTTTTAACCCAGGGTCACATTCTGATTTTTCCTTGGAAAAACCACCTGGGCCACCCTCCCTCACTCACCTCAAGCACCAGCTCTGAGGAGAGGCCATGAGCACTCTGCCAAGGGAACTGCATGGAGAAATTCCCAGTTAAAATGCCAGCAATGCCGCGTCCTCAGGAGAGAGGGACTCCTCCCCTCCACGCACTCAGGATTTCTTATTTTTCAGGAATTTTCTAAATCTTGACGTTTACAAAAGCTGCCCTGCAGCTCTCAGGGTTCCTTGCTCTTTGTGTTCCTGTCATTTTCCTGGTTTTCCAGTGTTTTTCCCACCCCAGGGCCCAGAGATGAGGGAAAGCTTGGATGAACCAGTTCCCAACTCCGCTGCTGATGGAATCAAAGTCTCCTTCCAATGCTGCTCCTCCCAGGGGATCCCTCACCCCCCTGAGCCAGCAGCTCTCACCTGCAGCTCCCCAGCCTGGGACAGCCAGAGCCTGGGTGGGCTGAGGACAGCAGGAGACATTCCCAAGAGACATTCCCAAGGCCTGGATGGGCTGGGGACAGCAGGAGACATTCCCAAGAGACATTCCTGAGAGCCTGGGCAGGCTGGGGACAGCAGGAGACATTACCAATCCTGGGCATCCTCTCAAGGTGAGACAGCAGCCAGCTCCAGAACCCAAGGCAGTAGAAGACAAGACAGGGTAAAACCTGCCTTAGGCTCAGCCTGGAGACAACACCAAACTGGGATTTTGGGTGGAGCTTTGTGGACGCTGAGAAAGCTTCAGCAGAGAATTTCTTCAGCTCTCTGCAGCATTTTCTGAGAGTTCTGTCTTTCCCATGCAAGTAACTCAAAACAATGTTACCGTTTTGTAAACTTCTTGCAGCTGTGCCTTTGTTATCATCCTTTTAGGGAAATGTTTTGAAATAGGTGTTAAGTTAAAATTAACCAATGAACTTGGTAGGTGGCTAACCAGAGGTCCAATAGCCTCCTGACCTTCATGTAAGTTTCAAGCGCACTAAAGGATATAAACCGTTCTGTAAATTAATAATACACACACATCACTTCATTCTTGCTGACCTCTGGGCTCTGTGTCTTTATTCCTGGGCCGGCTGCAGCCACAGAGCTGAAATAGAGCTCAGTTGATGGGCAGAGCCCAGGGATTGAGGGCGGCAGGCCCAGGTGGGGCTGGGCAGTGCCATCAGCACCTGCAAGGGTGTGACAGTCACCCAAGGTGGTGGCAGTGGAAGACAGGGGGATTCTTGTGTGTGCCCCCACCCCAAACCTTCCCTCATCCCACATGCCAGGGAATTGTGTGGGGTCAGGGGCTGTCCCAGTGCTCCCACCAATAATTCCTGGCTGGGAGGGAGGGGAGAGGCTGGGATGGAATTCCCCGAGCAGATGTGGCTGCCCCTGGATCCCTGGCAGTGTCCAAGGCCAGGCTGGACATTGGGGCTTGGAGCAGCCTGGGACAGTGGGAGGTGTCCCTGCCCATGGCAAGGGTGGGATGGGATTTGAGGTCCCTTCCCACCCAAACCATTCCATGACTCCGTGATTCTCTGAAGGGGGGGCTCGTTGGCTTCTCCTCAGCTCCTCCCCACAGCCCCACTCCATTCCTGGTGACTCCCTGGGGCTTTCCCCCCATTCATTCTCTGGGAGGACATCACCATCCTGGGCAGCTCCATGACAAATGCTTTCCCAGTAATTTTATCCATGTCTAAAGGACAGCAAGAGTCTGAATTCCCAGCAATGTCTCACAGCTGGCTGGTGGCACTGGAATTTTTGCAGCTCAGCTTTCTAGAATAAAAACAAGTTCCTGAAATTGGGGCTTTCATTAAGAGAAAATTTTAATTTGTCTTCATTAATGATGTGTGTACTTAGTGAGTGACCTACATTTTGATTCCCAAAGGGAATAATATATTTTTTTCTCCTAGCTGGAAGGAAGGTACGAAGTTATTTTTATTTTCATCTTTAATCCTGGAAATGGGTTAGGCTTTAGCTGGATTCAGAGACTCAAACCTACCAAGCTCCTGATGCAACGGGGTCACAGCTCTGGGAATTCCAGCATTTGCATTCACACACTTCTTGTCTGCATGAGACAGGTAATTCCTGACAGAAGGATCAGATGGAGTGGCCAGGCTGTGTGTGCTCCAAAACAGATCCCATTTATCCAAAATTCCTTCCCAATATCCCATCCCTCCCTGCCCTCTGGCAGTGGGAAGCCATTCCCTGTGTCCTGTCCTTCCATCCCTTGTCTCCACTCCCTCTCCAGCTCTCCTGGAGCCCCTTTAGGCCCTGCAAGGGGCTCTGAGCTCTCCCTGGATCCTTCCCTTCTCCAGGTGAACATTCCCAGCTCTCCCAGCCTGTGATCCTTACTCTGGAGACCCAAGGGCTGGGGCAGAGGTGACAGCCAGGAGCAAATCACTCTTCAGGGCTGGGAACACCTGTGGGGTGCAGGGCCATGGACCAGAGCTGAGCATGGTGTTGTTTTCAAGGGAATTCACTCCTGAGGTGCCCCTCAGGCTCTCAAAACCCAACCCCAGCACCTCACCTGCTGCCAGGGCCGGGCAGCTCCTGCTCACTTCCACACCTGGAAAACACAAAACGCGAAGGAAAGCCCAGCTCAGACTCCTGCTGCCAACCAGGAACCCTGCTCCCTGATTTCCTTTCACAGATTTGAATCCTTGTGCTGTGAATCTTAATTAAACCCACATTTTTCAATATTCAAGTGCTGTGACTATGGCTCTCTGGCTAGCTGTGTATTCACCAGTGCTGGCACCCGCCCGGACGGGAGAGGATGGCAGAGGCTGCGCGCGGGCACGGGAGGGTCGGCGAGGTTCCAGTTCGGGTTCACCAGACCCACCGGTGGTACGGGCACGCTGGAAGGCAGGGACAAAGCAGAGGGGCTTCTCGTGGTAGAGGATTTATTGGGGGGCCAAGATCACGCAGAGAAGCTCCGAGGGGCTGTTACCCAGGTATTTTATCCCTTATGGAGTGGGAGGGGAGAATACAAAACACCCAATGGTGCAGGGATGCGGGGTTTGAATCGGGGTGGGCAAGGGTACAGAACCAATGGGGAGCATTGTGGGAGGGAAGGAATACCGTGCGGGTATCGGGGAATACAGAATTTTCCAGAGGGAGAAACCAAATACAGGGGAGGGGAGGAGATGGCAGTGGCCAATTATGGGGGTGTGCTATTGCTGGCCGTGGAAACGGCCATAACGCACTGCAACATTCAAGTATGTTGCCAGAACATTTTCAGCGGTGTCCTTCCACAGGAGCACTGAGAAGCCTTTTAGAAGTGTTTAGGATTTGTCTCCCATTTCCAATTCTTAAAAGGTACTTTATGTCCTTTATTCTTTCAGATTTAGGCTCCAGGCACTCCTACAAGTTTTTTTTTCCCCTCATGGATGCAGTGTTAAAAAAAATAATAATTCCAAAGTTTCTGGTTTCCACTCAACCCTTGTTTTTCTCCGCTGTCTCCTGGGCCGGCTCTGCTCTTTATGCAAATTTCCTGTGATTATGCAAAAAGATCTAATTAGATTGATTGATACTGTCATATCAGCAAACCCCAGCCCTGCTCCACAGTTCCCAGGACATCAGTGTGCCAGGCAGCACAGCAGCAGCAGCAGCATCCCGCTGTCCCCAGGGATGTGCCTCGCCTGTGTCATTGTTCCCCGAGAAGGGCTGCCTCCTCACACCCCTCCCCTGGATCTGAGTTCTTTAATCACAGCTTTCCCTGGCGCTGCTGATAATCTCCACCTTTCGCAGCTGCCTTTGATGCTGCCAAGGTGAGAAGGGGGTGTCGGGCTCTGTGCCTGCTCAGGGAGCAGTAACTGTGCTGCTACAGAGCCAGATTTCCTGGGAATTGGGAATTGTGGGGGTTACACGCTGAGGACACTCGTGGCTCCCAGGGAAATAGGAGCTGGCTGTGCCCAGGTCACTTCCACGAAGCTCTTTCCTTGGAAATGCTGCTCTCCTGGCTGGGAGAAGCTGGAAGTCTTTTATCACCTGTGGCAGATCCCACACAGGAGGAGCAAAAAGGGAGTTTCTTTATTGTAGGATCCCAGACTGGTTTGGGTTGGAAGGACCTTAAACCCCATCTTGCTCCATTCCCCTGCCATGGGACACCTTCCAGCATCCCAGGATGCTCCAAGCCCCGTCCAACCTGGCCTTGGACAATCCAGGGATGAACTCTGAGGGATAAAGTTCTTCCCTGACATCACCTGGGGGCCAAGCACAGGGCAGGATAATGAATAACCTCACCCCATCCCCCTGCAGTCACCCCCTGGAATGCCCCAGCCCATTCCAGGGGTTTGGGGCAAGGCAGTGGGATTCACCCTGGGCAGTGAGAGGGGGAAACACCCAAATTCTCAGAGGCTTCAGTAACAACTCGGACCTGCAAACTGCAGAACATTCAAGTTGAACAAGGTCCTTGGCAAATTTTAAACCATCCAAAGGAAGGCACTTGGCAAACTTTAACTTATCCAGACACAACAAGGCACTGACTGGGATGTTTTTACCATATATTTTGAGAAGAAGAAGTCAGAAGAAGAAGGAGAGAGAGAGAAAGAGAGAGAAAAGGCAGAGACAAGGGGGAGAATCTCCCCCCTAAATCCAGCGTGGTCTTGTTGTCCACAAAAATTGGATTCATCACCCCTGGTGCAACAAGGCAGTAATTCCACACTGGAGAGAGACATCGACTGGTTATTTCAGAGCTGGGTGCTCAGTGGTGCCCCACAAACCAAGCAGGGATTTTTTACTACTTACACTTTTTAGCACACAAAGGAATTGCTGTTCATTGGCTGCAAGTGACACAGTTCTCTCAATAATTACCATTCCGTCTGTACTGGTTAATGATCCTGTCCCTTCTCAGGCTGATTAGTCCCGTGCTCAGTGTTCCTCTTGTTTTGGTTGTGGTTTCCTGGGTCAGGGTCTCAGATCCCCCTGCTGGAGTTACCTTTCCCCAGCCAGAGCTGATTTCAGTGCCTGAGCTGTCTTTATCAGTTTCATTCTCATCCTGGGAGTCCTGCCAGGTGTCTTCGTGGCCCTTGAATCCTGCATTCCCTGTGCCCGCTCCCCGTGGCTCCCCCTCCTTCCCAAGCTTTGTTCACCTCCCCCTGAGCCCGGATCACTGAAACACGGCCAGCCTGAACCTTAACAAGACAATTCCACCGAGCAATTTGCTCTTCCAACACCCAGACATCACTTAGAGCTCGTGGGCTGCTCTATTCCATCCATTAAATCTCCCTCCTTGCTGATTACGCTGGAAAATACACAAAGATCAAACATTAAACACCCTCCTGAAGAAAATCTTACAAATCCCACATTTTGCACCATTCCCAACTGGTTGTTTTGAGGCAGGCAAGGTTCCTCTGGTCTCCTACACCCCCTCCCCTTGCTGGGAACTTTGGAGTGCTCCCAGGCCCCTGCTGGACACAGGACTTTGCTCCTCCATTCATTGCCAGAGCATTTTCTTAATTCTTTTCCACAGTTCCTCAGTGTTTGAGGCCCTGGTTTAATCCAGCACTGCTGGATCCCCTTCCCATTCCCTGAAATTCCCCTCTGTGCTGCCCCTTCCCCTGCAAAAGGACAGAAATTCTCAGAGAGGCTTGGAAACCCATGGAGAGGGAGTAGGTCAGCCCTGCTATGAATAGATTTCCCTGTTAATTCACATAACGGGAAGATCACCCAGGGTTGGAGCAGCACAAGGGGAGGCACAGGAAAAATCTGCTTAAATAAACTCCAGGTATGCCTGGAGAGGCAACTCAGCTGCACCCGGCCCTCTCCCACTCACTTCATTCCTGAATTTTAGCACATCACAGTTAAATATTTGTGTCTGACAATGAGAAGATGAAATGGTGCAAAATGAGCTCAGTCCTCTGTGCTGTGCCTGGGGTATGAGAGCTGGGGAGGCACCTGAGTGTCCCTGGAATCTCCAGGCCAGGACTGACAAATGACCCCAGGAGGCTGAGAGAGAAGCTCCTGATCCCCAGGGAGAGTGAGACACACAGAGGCCTAAAGAAGTGGGAAGAATTAAATAAAGAAATTAGAAGAATTACATAAAGAAATAAGAAGAATTAAATAAAGAAATGAGAAGAATTAAGTATTACCTGCCTTGGAAAGCTGCTGGTCACCTACCTGAGGAAAGAAAGAGAATAAAGATAAATATGCTGCATAAGAAAAACTTCAGGCCTGGAGCAGAGCTGGCATTTTCCCAGGACAAAGCAGGAGGAAAAGCTCAAGGAAAGGCAGAAGAAACTGCTAAAAAGTGTCTCCAGCTTAAAGCCATGTTTCTTAGTGCCTCTTATTACTACTCCTTAAATACTCACACTTTACTCCAGGGCTGAAGAGCATCCAGCTTTTCCTCCAGGAGGAGGAGGCTTCCCAGCTCCTCATTCCCAGCACATTCCCTGGGCATGTTTCTGATTGCTGTCCCAGCATTGCTAATGAGAATATTTAATAAAATTAACTAAAATTGGTCCCCACTCTTGTCTTTGAGACGCTCCACAGGTAACTCCCTGCAGCCCGTGGCTTCCACTGGCAGCTTCCTTCTCCTGCAGGCAATTATTCATCTCCTTGGTCCAATGATGGCTCTCATTATTATCCATCCTCTCCTATTTGAGCAGTAATATCCCATCTGTGCCGTGGCAACTGTTTCATTCCCTCACTCCCTGCCTTTAGCACAAACCATCCCTCCTGGAAATCCAGATGATGTCTGTGCTGTATGTGCTTGGCTTGGCCATTTAAATGACCCTTAAATCCTTTCCATCCCCTCCACTTCTCCCTTTATCCCTTTTTGCCCTCATGAACTTTGAAATTCAGTGTTTAATTTCCTTCAAGGAGCACAGCTGAGCCTGTCCTGGGGCTCCCAGCATTTCCCTCTGCATTTCCTGGATTCAATTCAGTTATTCCCTCCATCTATTGCAGATTTATTCCTAATCCCTTTCTGAGGTGGATTTGTTACCCCAAGACCCAGTCCTAAAAGGTTTTGGCACTGTGGATTCAAACAAATAGGGGATTTAGCTACCTGAGTTCTGCCATATTTCCCAACAAACCCTCGGAATTCCTCAGTTTGTTCCTCTGAAATTCCAAGCTTGGCTGAGGATTTGGGCTCTTTGGCAGCATCTCCCCTGCCCTGCCTTTTGAATCCCTTCAGACTCGGTGATTTGACCCGCTCTGACCTGGAAGTGTTCAGTTCGGGGCTTTTGCTCACAAAAAGAGAGAATTCTGTCCAATCCTCTCCTCCCTGCTCACCCAGACACTGCAAACATCATTATCTGCTCTTGGCCAGCTGCCTGCCAGGTGATGGAATCGCTGGGCTGCTCTGCTCTGGAGCGTGATTGACTCACCATTATTGCTGCAACTTTTGGGGTG
This sequence comes from Daphoenositta chrysoptera, assembly GCA_013397915.1. NCBI lineage: Eukaryota > Metazoa > Chordata > Aves > Passeriformes > Daphoenositta > Daphoenositta chrysoptera. Next base: position 226,466 of record VZRO01004994.1, on the reverse strand, counting down.
TATTTATCCAGGGGAAGATCAAGCCTCTGCTGCTAATTTGATTCTCATTTATCCCCATGAGGGGGACAAATGGACATATTTCCACCCTCCAATCCCTCCCTGAGGGCCAAGAGCAGCTTCCTCTGGTATTTCACTGTTTTATCCACTTTTCCTGCTTTTCTTTAATCTTGTTCTTCCAACCCCCACCCCTTTTCCTCAATCAGTGCTGTTTGTTATCAGGGTTTGATTATCCCGTCCCTGGACCATGAAATCAGGGTAATACAATGAGAAATATCACAAGAGGGAATGGTAAAGTATCAAATGCTTAATGCCCCTTCAATATTTTAAAAAGAATATTCTGACTGGAGGGAGCAGAGGCTGCTGGCAATTCTCCTTTGAATTAATGCTGCTTAAATATGCCAAATTCTCCTTTGATCTTATTAATTCCAATCACAAACTGAGCGCAGCTTTCAATCTGAGTGGGCTTTTTTTCCTGGAAAAGATCAAAATATATCTTGCGTCCAGCAATTAAACAGTTTGTTTCTGAACTCCACCAAGTTTAATATTCCACTTGAAACGCAAGGGTAGGAAGCCAATTAATAAGAAATGTACTAACCGTGATTTATGCTGAGCTTAAACACTTGGCAGTGAGGCTGTAATGGGATTTTGACTTATTTAATGGGTTGGGAGAAGTGGGAAGGCAGGGAGGAGGTGACTTGGGGTCTGGAGCTTCCTCCAGCCTGTAGGACTTGCTTCCAAAATGTAAAATATAAAACCAGAGCCTTGCAGTGCAGCTCTTCTGGTGGGGTATTTCCGTGTGCTTTAATCCTGGATCGAGTGCTTTGTGCGTTATGGAAATGCTCCCATGAAAAATCCCTGATAGAAAAGGCACTTCCCTGCCCAGGTTTTCCCAGGTGGAAGCTCTGGCCCAGCTCAGCCTCTGCCCTTAGAGCTGTCGCTTTCCTTGGACATTCTCCTTAGGAAAAAATGAGTGGAGCCCTTTGGAGGGAGTGGGAACACAAAACCTCAGAATATTCATTTACCTGGCAGCCTCCAAGCCCGGAGGGAACACCGGGGAATTCATTCCTTCCCAGCACAATTCAGGGGCTGTAATTTGGCTTTTTCCTGGAGCCCCTGGATAAGCTGAGCTCCAGCAGGAAGGGCTGGAAGTGTTCCCACACCTGCTGTGAGCAGGACAGGGCAGGAATCATATTCCCACCTCATGGGGCTTTGTCCCCACAGCCCCTCCAGAGCTCAGCAAGGAACACCCTACTCCCCTGGGAATTCCTGATCCCTGTGCTCCCCTGGGCATTCCCCATCCTGGTACTCCCCTGGACATTCCCTGTGCTCCCCTGAGAATTCCTGATCCCTGTCCTCCCCTGGGCATTCCCTGTGCTCCCCTGCGCATTCCCCATCCCTGTTCTCCCCTGGGCATTCCC
>VZRO01004994.1:211996-225021 GCA_013397915.1 Daphoenositta chrysoptera | reverse complement strand
ACGCCCCTGGGCATTCCCGTTCCTCCCCTGAGAATTCCTGATCCCTGTGCTCCCCTGGGCATTCCCCATCCCTGTGCTCCCCTGGGAATTCCCTATGCTCTCCTGGGCATTCCTGATCCCTGTGTCCCCCTGGGAATTCCTGATCCCTGTACTCCCCTGGGCATTCCCCATCCCTGGGCTCCCCTGGGAATTCCCTATCCATGTGCTCCTATCCCTGGGATTGCTCCCGGGAGGGGGACTAAGCTCTGGGATTTGCTTGGCCCCTCCTCAAAGCAACTTTTCCATGGCACAGCAGCAGCACTTGGGAGCAGCTACGGTGGAGAAGAGGAGTTTGTTGTGCAGGAAAAGGGACTGGGAACATCTCCTGCTGTTCTCCTGGTGCTTCAGGCAGGAGAATTCCCCTGGGATAGAGACCTAGAACCAAAGAATTACAAAATCATTAAGGCTGGAAAAGACCTCCAGGATGATCAAATCCAACCTCTGACTGATCACCATTTGCCCACTAAACCATATCCCAGAGTGTCACATCTGCTCTTTGGACACCTCTAGGGATGGGCACTCCAAACCTCCCTGGGCAGCCCCTGCCAAGGCCTGAGCACCCTTTCCATGGGGAAATTCCTGATGATGTCCACTCTGAGCCTCCCCTGGCCCAGCCTGAGGCCGTTCCCTCTCCTCCTGTCCCTGTTCCCTGGGAGCACAGCCCGACCCCCCCGGCTGCCCCCTCCTGTCAGGAAGTTGTGCAGAGCCACAAGGTCCCCCCTGAGCCTCCTTTTCTCCAGGCTGAGCTCCTTTCCCAGCTCCCTCAGCCGTTCCTGGGGCTCCCGCCCCTTCCCAGCTCCATTCACTTCTCTGGACACGTCCAGCCCCTCAGAGTCCCCTGCCATGAGGAGCCCAGAGCTGGACACAGGATCTGAGGTGGAGCAGAACCTGTTGTTCCTGTCCTTCATCTTTGCACTCCCTCAGCTGCACCCATCCCCTCTCCATGCTGGAATCTTCTCCAGCCCCCACCAGGCAATCCCTGATCCCAACAGGAGCTCATCCACCCCCATCCCAGCCGGCCCAGCTCTGGATCCATCCCCTGACCTGCCCAACCACACACATTCATTCTTCCACAAAGTTCAGCCACAACTGGGAGTTGCTGTGTTCGGGTGTCTCCTCTTGCTGCTGCCTTTTACGGCGTTCCCATAAAGCTGAGGAGCTCCTCCTGAGCTGTAATCAAGCTGAAAAAGCTGAATTAGCCCAACGATGGGGTTCTTTATGCAATGTGTGTGCGGCATTTTAAAAACCCCAGATGTTCAGGCAGCTCTGGAGGAGACCAGGACGCTGTAAAGTTGATGCCTCTCATAAACTCTAATATTTTATTTAACTCCAAGTAAAACTCAGCTGACAAAGATACTTTATTGATACCCATTAATGGGAATGGGAGCCACGGATCATGCCCAATGCAGGGAACAAATCCTGTGGGCTGGCCGTTCCACAGGGAATCTCTTTGGAGCTGGGTTTGCCATTGCACCCAACAGCTTCAGCTGGGGGACAGGTTCTTCCCGTGCTCTGTTTGTGCTGAACATTTGATTCACTGCTGAATACAGCAATATCTGCTGGAAAAAATCATGGAATCCCATAATGGGTTGGATTAAAGGGACCTTAAATCCCATCCAGTGCCACTCCTGCCATGGGCAGGGACACCTTCCAGTGTCCCAGTGTGATCCAAGCCCTGTCCAGCCTGGCCTGGAACATTTTGAGAGAGCTGGAGAGGGACTGGGGACAAGGGATGGAGGGACAGGACACAGGGAATGGCTTCCCACTGCCAGAGGGCAGGGATGGATGGGATATTGGGAAGGGATTCCTGGCTGGGAGGGTGGGGAGGGGCTGGGATGGAATCTCCCAGGGTGGGGAGATGCTCTGGTTTGACAGGGCAGTGTCACTGCCCAGAGCAGCTGTGGCTGCCCCTGGATCCCTGGCAGTGTCCAAGGCCAGGCTGGACACTGGGGCTTGGAGCAGCCTGGGACAGTGGGAGGTGTCCCTGCCGTGGCAAGGGTGGGAATGAGATGGGATTTAAGGTCTCTCCCAACCCAAATCCTCTGGGATTCCACGACCCTCACACTGAAACCCCACAGTGACATCAACTGCAACAGCACCAGTGGCTCTGAGGGATGTGCAGGACAGTCCCCAGGAAAGGAGATGGGAAGAAAGAGGGCTCTCTGTGCCACCTGTTCCTGACAGCATAAAAAGAGGGAATGGGAATGGAAAACATGGAATTAAGCAGCTGATTTGGCACAAAATTCGGTGTGTGCTGCGATGGTGACTGACAAGCCCCAGGCACTGTGAGGAGGGGACTGTGCTGGAGCCCTGTGGACACAGAGAGGGACAGCCTGGGGCATCCTGCCTGGTGTGGAGCAGGAGGAGCCGGGGGGAGGCTGGGCTGAGCGGGAGCAGCTGCTGGGATGGAGATGCTGCTCCTCCAAGGTTCCCTTGGCCTGCGGAGCACTTTGCTCCCAGATTTCCCTGGAGCATGGAGCATTCCTTTCGGGTCAGTCTGGCTTTCCTTCCCAAAGCGTCCCTAATGCAGAATTCCTTCAGCTCCCGGGGCTGGCTCCTGCTCCACCCTGCTCCATCCCTGGGGAGGCTTTGGGGTCCGAGCTCAGAGCAAAGCAAACCGCTGCTGATGAGGATTTGCTCCTTCCAGCTGGCCATTTCTGCATGACTTGAGAGCACCAGGAGATTACAGAATGTCCTTTCCTCTTTGGGGTTTTTAATTAACATTTCTATTATCGAGCTTAATTAGCACAGCTCTGGCTCCCATCTGCTTTTCTCTGTCGCAGCCTGCTGCAGACACTTTGCTGCGACACCCTGCAGCCCATCATGGGGAATAACAAATGGGCAGTGCCACGCTCACATGGCACAGCTGGAGCCGCAGGACCTTGGGACAAGGGACAGCCATTCCTTGGAGCTGCTGGTTTATTCCTGGTGTGTTTGTGACACTGTGGCCATGGGAGCTGCACGTGCTGGGAGCACTGGTGCAGCTGAGCTGTCTCCCAGAGCCCGTCTGGATCCCTTCCACTCGGGATGAGCATGATCCCATCAGCGCTGTCAGCCAGGGCCCTGGGTGGCAGCCACGTCACCGAATGTGACGCTGGCCCTGTGCGGGGACAGGCCAGGACAGAGCAGCTCATGTGCAGCGACCTTTTCACTCTCCCAGCAGAGATGGAAGTGCCAGCTCAGCTCCTGTGAGCGTAGCAGCTTCTGACAGGTGACTGGAGGAATCGCCTCCCCTTCGCCTCCTGTCAGCCCAGGAATTCCATGGATGCCCCAGGAGTCTGCTCCCTCAGCTCGGGCATCCTCTGCCCACAGAGCCCTCACCTGCAGTGCCAGCCTGCTTCTGCCCCAGTCCCTGTCCAGAGCAGCTCTCAGAGGGTCCCTGTCCCTCCACAGCCACCCCTGCTGACAATTCCAGGGAATCCTCAGGAAAAGAGGGTCTGAATGCCAGGTACAGAACTGTGGAATCCCAGAATGGTTTGGGTGGGAAGGGACCTCAAATCCCATCCAGTGCCATCCCTGCCATGGCAGGGACACCTCCCACTGTCCCAGGCTGCTCCAAGCTCCAATGTCCAACCTGGCCTTGGGCACTGCCAGGGATCCAGGGGCAGCCACAGCTTCTCGGGGAATTCCATCCCAGCCCCTACCCACCTTCCCAGTCAGGAATTCTTTTCAATATCCCATCCATCCCTGCCCTCTGGCAGTGGGAAGCCATTCCCTGTGTCCTGTCCCTCCATCCCTTGTCCCCAGTCTCTCTCCAGCTCTCCTGGAGCCCCTTTAGGCCCTGGGAGGGGCTCTGAGCTCTCCCTGGAGGCTTCCCTTCTCCAGGTGAACATTCTCAGCTCTCCCAGCCTGGCTCCAGAACAGAGGGGCTCCAGCCTTGGAGCAGCTCCGGGGCCTCCTCTGGAATCTCTCCAGCAGCTCCAGGTCCTTCCTGTGCTGGGTCCCGGGGCAAGGGCAGCTCTGCAGGTGGGGTCTCACCTGAGCACAGGGGCACAGGGGCAGAATTTCCCCTTTCCTGCTGCCCACGCTGAGGGATCAGCCCAGAATTTGGGGTTTCTGGGCAGTCAGAGCACATGCGCAGGGCACATCCAGCAGATCCTCAGGCAAGGCTCCCCCCTGGAGGAGACTTCAGCCCAACACAAAGCAGGGAGTGGGACTGGGAGGCCCAGCAGGAGCATTCCAGGACCTCTCTGAAGGCACCGGAGCCCTTCAGGCTCTGGTTCCCCGCTCTGGTGTCACAGGTGCGAGAGGGAGGCCGTGTGTGCTCCGGATCCAGGGAGAGCAGCCGGGCACCCTGGGATGGGAGGGCTCGGGAGATTGATGGGATTCACCGGATAAATTCCTCAGCTCCGTGCCAGGCAGCTCGGTTGTGGAGCTGACTGACTGCAGTGGGGCCCGGGGCTGTCTGAGAGCCTGGGCGATTAGCAGGGATGAGAGAGATTGCAAAGAGCCTCCGCAATTTATCTGGAGCTGCATTAAAACAGGGAGGGGAAATGCTCTGAGTCAGCAGCCCCTGTGTTATCCCAGCCCTGCCCCACGATGGAGATCAGACCCTTCCCTGGGCTGCTCCAGCAGGAGCTCAGCTCAAACCCACCTTCATGGCACCAGATTGGCTCCGGGAACGTGCAGGGCAGGGAGACACTTGGGTTCTGCTCGGATCAGTGCCTGGTGTCCCAGGGACAGGTGCCACCCTCGCCCTTCCTCCCTGCCCAGGCTCTCCCTCCCCTCCGCTGCTGCCAGTGCTGCCCAGCGTCACTGTGCTGGTCCCCTCCATCCCCATCCCTGTGCTCCTACAGCTCAGAGCTGGAGGAGTTGCTGGCATGTCCATCTGTCCTCTCCTCAGCCCAGTGTCACCCTGAGCCTCCCAGGAATGCACGGGGTGTTACTTGTGTGGGGAAAGCACTGAAATCACAGTGGAAGGAACAGCATAACACAAACCCTACAACTCCCTGTGATTAATTCTCATGGAGCTTTTCAAAAAGCTGGATTTTATTAATGTCCAGTGAAGGCCAATCCATCAGAACCGTTGTTAAGATGTAGGATGTCAGTACCTGCAGTGATTTCCTGCTCCTGATCTGAACCTGTCTCATCCCAGCCTCAGCCACCAAATCCCATCTGACATTTTTCTCCCAGATGGAAACACTCGGGAGTGTCAGCAATCCCACACTTCTGCAGGAACATGGAGCAAGGATCTGATTATTCCTTAACTCCCTGAGCTCACCATCCTTTCATAAACTCAGAAAATCAGACTCAGGAATGGTTTGGACTGGAAAGGACCTTAAATCCCACCGAGTCTCACCCTATCCATGGCAGGGACACCTCCCACAGTCCCAGGCTGCTCCAAGCCCCAATGTCCAGCCTGGCCTTGGACACTGCCAGGGATCCAGGGGCAGCCACAGCTGCTCTGGGCACCCTGTGCCAGGGCCTCCAACCCTCCCAGGCAGAATTTTTTCCCAGTATCCCATCTATATTTACCCTCCTTCCCTTCCTAAGGGACACATTCTCACCCCTTTTCCCTCTGCTGGGAGCCAGGGCCTTTCCTGATACCCAAGCAGGGCCTCACACACCAAAACCAGCCCAGCTGGGCTCGAGGTCACACAGCCTCCAAAGGTTCTCATTTCTGGAACTCCTGGAAGCCAACACCCACATCCCCCACCGTGGCTCTGGGGATGGAGAGTGGGGTGAGGTCACTACAAGGAGGAAATTTGGGCTGCTCAGGAGCGCACAGCCCAGGGATGGGATGGGATTCCCTGCAGGGCTGCCAGGGCCAGGCAGGGCAGACGTGCTGGGATCACACTCCTGCCACAGATCCTCTGCCTCCAGCAGGCAGCACGGAGGAGCCCAGCGCTGAGGCTGCCCCAGCTCACAGCTGGACACTGGAATTGTGCCCTGAGGGGCACCAGGGGGTCAGGATGGCCCAGCCCCATCCATGGGGTGCCTGTGTGCACACCGGGTTGGCAGCAGGAATGGGATAAAGCCCACCCTGCTCTCTCCTCCCTCCATCCGTGAGGCTCCCTCCGTGCTGCTTCCACATCTCCATGGCAACCATCCCGCTCCCAAATTAGCTAATGGCAGCGAGAAACTGGAAAACACTTAGGAAATTCTTGTAAAATCGTTCCTGGTCCTCCAGTTTGCTCCGTTCCACTGTGTGAAAATATCTCCTGCTCATGCAGCGGTGGCACGGGGACGTGGGTAGTGTGGGGGCTGTGGCTTGGCTGATTTCCCTGTACCGAGCCTGGGTGAATTCTGAAAACCCCGAGCGCTCACAGGCACGAGGAACGGAGGTTTTACTTAGGTCATTACAGAAAGCCTCTATTAACTCACCTGGAGAGGAGCGCACATTAAAATGGAAATATGGCTGTGAACTGCCTGGGTCTGCTCACGGAGCAGCTCATTGCTCATGCCACAGATTATTAGGAGGAAAATCAGTTGTTGAAAATGTTTCTTATTGTTTCCTGGCTGTTGCCAGGACTCCAGCACGCTGAACATGCCCTGGGACTCTCGGAGTGCCCAGCACAGAGACAGAGGCTGGTGCTCAATGACAGAGCCTGGATCCTGGGATCTTTGGGGCTGGAAAAGCTCTCTGAGAGCACCAGGCCCAGCCATTCCCCAGCACTGCCATGTCCACAGGTGCCACAAGCAGGTGAGATGGCCCTGCAGCCCCCCTGGCTGGGCACACCCTTCCTGGGCTCACAGGTCCTGTCACAAGTCCCAAGCTGTTGGAACAGTCCTGGTTTCCATTTTCCAAATATTCCTGCTTGAAGCACCAAAGCCACAGAATTTCCCTCCACCTCTCCTTTGCCTCCTGGGTAATTCAGGCTCCCTAAGGCTGGGCACCTTTCCTGGAAGCACAGGAGGTCCCACTTTGCTGCTGGATGGGCACCAATCCATCCGAGGCTCCGTCTCTCCTGTGTGAGGTGAAACCCAGCAGGCAAATCCAAAATCAATTTCCCATTTACTGGTGCATGGCTGGGTTTGATTTGTGCCTTGCTGAGGCAATCAGGAATCAGGGTTTTCTCTACGTTTAGATAAATCCATGGGAAGTGTGGGGCAGGACAAGGGTGGGCAGCACATGGCATGGCCACAGCTCTGGACACGGAGCCTTCAGCCAGCGAGGTGCCCACAGCCCCAGCTTCCAAATCTGCAAACTCCAGAGACCCACAAGGCTCCCGAAGGGAGAAGGAATTCAACACATTAAAAGTCTGAATTCTGGGAAGGGTGAGGAACTCATGGCTCTGAATTCCCCTGTGGATGAAGAACGCGGCCCATCTCAGGGCTTCAGACGTGGAAGCAACATCAAAAGAAATCATCAAAAGAAATAATAATAAATAAAAGCCAGGGGAAGGTGGATATGAGGGAAAATTCCTTCATGGAAAGGGCTGTCCAGCCCTGGCACAGCTGCCCAGGGCAGGGGTGGAGTCCCCATCCCTGGAGGCATTTCAAACTGGATGTGGCACTTGGGGACAGGGGTCAGTGTGGCCTTGGCAGTGCTGGGGAAGGGTTGGACTCTGTGATCTTAAAGGGCTTTTCCACCCTAAACAATTCTGTGATTCCATAAATCCCAAGTCCCATCAGAAAAATGGCCGTGGGGTGTCCCTGGAGCTTTGCTGAAGGTGACACCTGAGCCCAGACCTTTCCCCAGGGTCCGGCTGCAGCATCCAGACCCTGTCCCACCAAAATCCAGGGTGGGGAATAAATGGGAATAGTCCTGGGCTCGGAGGGAAAGCTGCCAGCTGCTGGGAGGCTTCTGCAGGTGGGAAGGGTGATCCACGGGGAGTGGGAAGCACAGGGCAGCTTCCCTGCTGCACAGTGGCTCTGGAGCTGGAACAGGAACTCAGGAGGGGAAAAGCACTGCTGAGGTGTTTTCCTGCTGTCAGAGCAAAATTCATTGCTGTAGCCTGCTGAACTGAAAACAAGGCTGTGAGCCTGAAGTGCTCCTTTTTACAATCTCTTTATACTTTTTACACTCTATTTATATATTTTTTCCATGGAGTGTCTCTATAATCCTGTGGCACACAGACTGGGAATGAGAGGGACCTCGGGGTGTTGTGCAGCGTGCTGCACAATGAGCTGCTCCGAGCACATTTCTTAGGAATTTTAGAGGGGTAAGAGGCAGAACTTCTCTGGTTTTAAGCTGCCTTTCAGTGCTTTCAGACATGGACTCACCTTTCTGCTCTGGAGCTTCCCGATATCCGATGGTATAAGCCCAGAACAGGAGTGTGCCCAGGCTCAGCCATCTGTGGAAAAGAAATGTTATTTAATTCTTCCCTTTCCTCTCCCTCTGTTGTTGGCTGATCCTGGAATGCAGCTGGTGGGTGGATCAGTGCAGCCTGTGTATCCCGGGCTGCGGGAAGGGAACCGGCTCCTGATCCAGGATGGGAGAGCTGGGCAGGGCACAGGAGGGGTGGGACAGGGAAACCTGGCTCTGATGGAAAAACAGAACCTGGGTTGATGTTTGTGGTGAACTGCAGTGGATTCTGGTCCCATCCTCGCAGAATCCCGGCATCTTTGAGGTTGGAAACCCCTCCAGGATCACCGAGCCCAAGCTGTGCCCAATGCCCACCTTGTCCCCAGCCCAGAGCTCTGAGTGCCACGTTCAGTCCCTCCTTGGACACCTCCAGGGATGGGCACTCCAAACCTCCCTGGGCAGCCCCTGCCAAGGCCTGAGCACCCTTTCCATGGAGAAATTCCTGCTGATGTCCACCCTGAGCCTCCCCTGGCCCAGCTGGAGTTGAAGTTTGAGAAGAATCACCAATATCTGACCAGATTTAGGTATTTTTAGTGCAGATGTGAACCCAGAACTGAACTGATTTCTCCAGATGTTCCTCTTACCACTGCGAGCTGTGGCACTGAGGGACTCTCAGGAGGGTTCTTGGGGTTTGCTCCTCCCTGGATAATTTTCTTTGCCTTGGAAGTTGGAATTTATTACAACTAACAGAAGAACCAGCAAACAGGAGAGGTATCCATCACGTGTCCATCACATCTCTTTAAACCCCATTCTCCTCTCATTCACAGTAAATAACCTGCAAAATTATGTGAAAATAAAACCCCATCATAATAAAAATGACTTTTTAGGCAGTTGGCAAAGCAAATTTCCAAGCAAGAAAAATAGAAGCCTGGGAAATAACTCAATATTCAAGATACCAGCCCATCTTCATCAGCCTGTGTTACCAGATTAAGTTGTCAATGGAAAATCTTGATTTAAGGCTTTTTTTCAGAAGTGCTGTGACTTAGATATTGAAATTTCACAGCAAATAAAGTCGTACACAGGGATAAATCAGCCCCTTCTCTCAAAACATTTGCTCAGGGATTTAATTTGAAAGCTGAATAGCTTATGGCATTTATTATCAGCTCATTGAATGACAACTTTAAACTTCAGTTAAATATTCAGGCTGCTTTTAATATGACATTTTTGCTGCTCGTGTGCAGCAAAGTCTATTTATTACTCCCAGAATAAAGTTCAAATGTGGGGAAACAAGCCCAGGAAGAAGAAGAGGAATATTGAGGAGTGATGAGTTTATTTTAACTGCTCTGCCAGCTACTTTTAAGAACAATTACTCACTAAAATATTGGTTTTTGGGAAATTTTGCTAAATTGGGCCATAGAGGGTCATTAAGATGGATTGGAATTTCCCCAGGCCCCCATGACTGTTCCTGCCCTGTCAATCCCTGGTGAGAAGGAGTAGGATCCATCCAGAATATTTCATGTATTCCCACGGGATCACATCCTGGGATTGTTTCCATAAACAGCTAAACTTCAAACAAATCCATCATTTCCCCCTTCTTTTTCTGTGGGGAGCTGTTCTTTATTTTAATGAACGTCAGAAACTTTCTTCTGCCTCTCAGCCTGGATTTATCCACGGCTGGACACTTTAAATCCTCCTGTCCTTAGAGCAGCCCTGTCCTTCAGGATAAATCCTTCCCTGGTGCCCAGCCCTGTATTTCTCCAAGGCAATCCCAGCCCTCCCAGTTCCTGCTTGGCTCATCCCATTAATCCCCACTTTCAGCTTCCCCCAGGGGAGAAGCTCAGGTTGGGTCTGGTTTAGGCAGAATTAACTTGAACTGGACACGAGGAGGACACCAAAGCTGCTGGGACAGCTCAGCACCCAAGCTCCTCCCACCTTAGGGCTTCGGACAGCGTTTTCGTGGAATTCCGGAATGGTTTGGGTTGGGAGGGACCTTAAATCCCATCCAGTGCCACTCCTGCCATGGCAGGGACACTTCCCACTGTCCCAGGCTGCTCCAAGCCCCAATGTCCAACCTGGCCTTGGACACTGCCAGGGATCCAGGGGCAGCCACAGCTGCTCTCCCACTCTGTTTTAACCGTGTTTGATGTGCTCTGCACATTCCACATCCACCTGCCATCCTGAAAACGGGGAATAAATCAATAAATGACCATGGAGGGCCCCAGCTGGCTGTGCCCACCCCCCGTTCAGCATTTCTGAGCTCAGGTTGTGCCTCTCCGAGGCTCTCTCCTCGCCCTCCTAATGAAAGCAGCTGAACTCCTGCGTTATCTGTGGAATACACATGGATGAAAACCCAAATAAGCCCCAGGAGCCAGGCTGGGAGCATTGAAAATAGAGATCTGAAAGCTTTTTACTGAAGCAAGCCCATGAATAAAACCCATTCCACGTCCCAGGAAGGAAGTGTTATCCCTGGAAATGAACTGCCCTGGCTGACAGGTTCTGATGGGCCCTCGGCATCCACACAAACCCTGGGGAAGGATGTACTTGGAATTACAGGAGCTGTGTCACCTGTCAGCCCTCACAAGGCAGTGCAGAGTCATCCAGGCTCGAATTTCAAGTTGGTTTTGATTCTCTCGGCTGTTGAGAAAGGCTTGGAGCAGTTTATTTGTCACAAGCATTGTCACATTGTGTCACCCGTGCTGTGCCACAACCAGGACGCTGCTGGCCCCTGGGCACCCCAGAGGAGATGCAATTCCTCCTGGACACAAGGAAAACCACTTGAAAAATAGAAATTGTTTGCATTTATCCCATTTAAATGTGGCACTGGAAGAGACCATTGCACATAATCCCAGGAAAGAACAGGTTAAAATAGAAGGAAAAATGGTAATGGAATAAAAGGGAAGAGAACATCACCATCATTCAATCTCCTGCATTAAATATCTGCCTCCAAATCTATTAAATATCCAGATTTCAGGAAGAGCCAAAAATGGTTTTCTCTGGTCATCTATACTATAAAACATCCTGCGTATGGATACAAAAAATACAGGATGGGGCTTCCCTGTCCTGCCAGCTGGACGCGGCTCTGGAGCAGGGACAGGGACAAGGTGGCCTCTCCTGAGGACAGAACCTCTCTGTTCAGTGTCACGGTAAGAACCTCCAGGGAGCTCAGGGAAAAGTGCTGGGATGAGGAGCTGATCCCTCTCTCCCGCTGGCTGTCATCTGAATGCAAAAAGCTTGGAGATGTTAATTATGTTGCCCACCCCGGGAGGCTGATCGGGATCAGCTCCCATGCCCCGTCCGTGGCTGCAGCTCAGGGACAGCCCCGAGTCGCAGCAGCAGCCCCAGAGCCAGGGATGATCCTTTAATCATCAGACAGCTCATTAACACGAGCAATTACTGCTACAAAATGAGTACCTGGACTGGGGCAGCAGCTAGTGGTTTGTGTGGGGAGCACCCAGGGAGGCTGGGCTGGAGGACCTGGCCTGTCACCACCCTGTGTCCAAGTGTTCCTGATCCCAGGCTTTGCTGGCCCTTGGAGCAGCAGAAAGAATCCCAAATTCCAGCAGCAAGCTCCAGTGAGTTATCCATGAAATGCTCCCTTCTCACCTGACCTTGGTGCAGCACTTCCCTCAGGAAATGCTGCACAAGGAGCAAGAGGATAAAGGAGATTTTCTTTTTCCACCCCAGGGATTCCAAGCACTTGGAACAAGTCCAGAGGAAAATGAATCCGTATCCTCTGGATGCAGAACGGGGGCAGAGCTCACCCCTTATGCCACAATGGATTAAGGATTTCTCAGTTTGTAGGAACCAACCCCATCCCAAAAATCATCTGAGACAGCTCCAGTGGCTGGCACACCCTGGAACAGTGGGTGAGTTTAACACCGCGTGGCTTTGGAATGTGAAATAATAATAAAAACCTTTTACACAACCCCTGCACGGCCTGGGTGCCACCAAACATGGCAGCCCTGCACTGGTCAGGCTCCTTTGGGACACAGCTTTGCCCAGCCCTCAGCTGATTTCTTGCCCAGCCAATTTAAGTTGTGCCAGCTCTCTGCCCCCGATGTGTCCTGCCCCGTCCCTGGTGCCTGCAGCTCCCAATTCCATCATTCCCTGGGCAGGGAGACCCCCGGATCCAGCCCGTTCTTTCTACACTTTCCCACAAAAACCTCTTCCCTCACGAGGATGCCAAGAGGGAAAAAATGGCTTTGTCTGCAAATGGAAATTTCCAAGCCTGGTAATTTATATCACTTAATTAGCCCAGAAATGTAAATTGGAGCCAGGTTCATCCTTCAGTGCAGGGTTTGATGAGCTCGGGGCGTTCCCTCCTGGGCTCCCTCGGTGCCTGCTCACCCTCCCCGGGCAGGGCACACCCTCCCCTCCTGCATCTCCCAGAGGGGAGCCAGGAACGGGGGATTGGGGAAAAAAGAAGGAATCGCTGATCGCTGGGCATAAAGGGGAGTCCCCGTTGAAGCTGGGCTCCATTTGGGGTCCAAATCCTACAGAAAGCAAGGCTCAAGAGGGGCAAGATGCAAGAGGAAATCGTCTCTCCGCGGAGCCATCCCGATGTTCTGCCGGCTGTTGATCTGCTGAGGTAAAATCAGGTAAAATAAATGAGATGAGGTAAAATAAAATAAGGTAAGGTATCATTAAATTAGAAATTAAATTATATCAAATAAAATAATATAGTATCAAATAAGATAAAGTAAAATACAATTAAATTTAAAAATAATTTTAAAATTTAAAAATTAAAAAAATAAGATGTAATTATAAAATATATAAAATAAATATATAAAAATAATAA
>VZRO01004994.1:177481-200942 GCA_013397915.1 Daphoenositta chrysoptera | reverse complement strand
ATGGAATGGAATGGAATGGAATGGAATGGAATGGGATAGAATGCAACGGGATAGAATGGGATGGAATGGAATGGAATGGAATGGAATGGAATGGAATGGAATGGAATGGAATGGAATGGAATATTCCTTCATGCCCAGTGCAACTCTTACTCCACATTGTTTTTCTGGATGCCCCCAGTGCCCTCCATGCCCTCCACATTCCCTACTCACCACCCCCATTGCCCCCACCCCTGCCCTCCCTGTTCCCTGCTCCCAGCACACGGCATTCCCAGAATCCCCATTAATAAACCATTGCCTTTTTCTCATAATTTCATAATTACAAAGTTAATTCAGCTCTTAAAAACCTCGCTCTTCGCCCGGCTTTGTTTTGCTCAGCTCATTCCAGCAAAACCTCTGCTCCAGGGTTCCAGCAGGGTTGGCTTCTCCCAGCCTGCAGCTGAGGGGGAGCTGTAATTCCTGAGCCAATAACCATCTCACACTCGTACGTGCATAATTTCAAATAAAAATATTGAGCACCCCGTGGCTGCCTACAAAGACGTAGATGAACTGTGAGCCTCATTTGTGCTGTGTGGATGCCCGAAAATCCCTTTTTAATTTGCTCTGTCACAGTTAAATATGATTGCTCAGACAGCACAGAGCATCCTTTACGGTGGAGAAACAAAGAAATCATTTGGATGAAAGAAGTGGGGAAACAAATTTCCAGCCAGATCTCAGTGCAAACGAAATCCCACTCCTGGTTCATGGTACATAATCAAGGTTTTATTAGTCCTAAATCAGCTCGCATGAATAGAGGGATAATGCAACCGCTGGGTAAAAATAGATTTTTAGGGAATTAACAGCACAAGAACACAGATCTGCTGAAAGGAAAAGTGCCCAAGGAAGGAAATGAAATCTTATGGAGGTAAAAGCTGCGGCTGTGGCTGTTGTGGTTTGTACCAACAGAAACTGGAGCTGTCCAGGAGCCCTGCCCGGAGCCAAGGACATGGCCGGGATGAAACACCCAGGAATTCACAGCAGCAGCTATGGCAGGATCATACACAGGAGGGGGTGCTCCACCCTCACCCTTCCCAGGGAGCTGCAAGAACATGGAATGATTGTAAAGCACAAGAGGGTCAGGTTAGATGGGATATTGGGAAGGAATTCCTGTCTGGGAGGGTGGGGAGGAGCTGGAATTCCCAGAGAAGCTGTGGCTGCCCCTGAGTCCCTGGCAGTGTCCAAGGCCAGGCTGGACATTGGGGCTGGGAGGAGCCTGGGACAGTGGGAGGTGTCCCTGCCATGGCAGGGGTGGCACTGGGTGGGATTTAAAGTCCCTTCCAACCCAAACCATTCCAGGATTCTCTGGTTCTTCCTCTGTCCCTGTTTCCATCCAGCTGTGACCATTTTGCTTCAGAGCCATCCAAAGTCACCGAAACTCAGACTGAGAGCAAGCCAGTTCTCTCTTGCTCAGAATCCTTCCGGATCACAGTCCCCTTTCCTACACTTATCTCCCCAGTGACACTTCACCAGATGCCACCAAGGCTGCCGAGCACCTGACATAGGAACAAACCCACGGCAGTGGAAAAGTGGGGTTAGCCATCAGCATTTTCCTTCCAAACTTCGCAAGAATCTTTGGATTTGAATTTCCTTGTAACAAATTGCACTTTTCCCAAGGTGTTAGATTCCAGATGCAGTTTGATTGTGCAGGAGGTCAGTGGAGAAACACCCAGATGTTGCTCAGATGTGGCACTTGGGGACATGGGTGAGTGGTGGCCTTGGCAGTGCTGGGGAATGGTTGGATTTGACCTTGGAGAGCTTCTCCAACCTAAACAATTCCATGATTCTCTAACCTCCAGCAGCATTAGGTTAGAGCTAGATTTCTGTGCATCTACAGATATGTGTACAATATATATTAAAATTACATACATATAAAATACATAAATATGTAACAAATATTAAAGTATTTCTATATAAAAATAAAATTTATTTTTAAATATATAAATATATAAATATATCTATCAATCACCCTGAAATGTTATTTAGGCCAACAATAACATCAATTTTTCTCCTCTCCTTCTGAAAAAAACTCCAAGGTAAAAGTTCTCCAAATTGCAATAATTCCCTGCCAAGAAATTTAAACCGAACATTTGAAGCAGCCCCTTGGGCTTTCACACAGGAGAAATCCACACCTGCCTGGATTGAACAGGGGTTTTTGAGGCTGTTTGGATGGTTGGGTTTGGGATTTTTGCTGAACATATTTTGTAAAATCGTCTGGAAAGGCTGTCAGGTTTGCCATGGAGCATCTTTGGGATGTTTAATAAAGACCAGCCCCCACTCTGTTCTGTGGGAGCAGGAGAAGATCATGACATTGATCCTGATAGAGGAGAACAGCCCAGCACCTGTTTGCCTCTCTAGGCCCTTTCCCATGGGATTTGGGCTCCCAGACTTTCTGTCCCAACCCAACCACTGCTCAAAGACAAAACCCTGCTGAATTTTCACCAGGAAATCCGATTTTTGTATCCCACAGACATTTTAGTGATGGCCTGGGCAGTGCTGGGTTGGTCTGGAGCTCCAAAGAGGAGGAAAATGGAGCAAAGGCCTGGAAATGGCCTGGAAAGCCCAGCCTGGAAAAGAAACCCTCTGGGAATGTGATGTGACAGGGCAGGGATGCACAGAGAGGGAGAGCAACACCTCATTCCTCAGGTTAGAGATGATCCTGTGGAATTATCAGGCACTGAGCTGAAAATAAAGCTTAGGGGAGAGTTAATCACAGGGTACATAATTAAGCTGTGGAATTCACTCCTCCACAATGCATTGGAGAGACCAAATCATGAGGAGTTTCCAAAGGTCTGGACACACACAGGAAAAACAGATCCCTTGGTGGATATTTAATGATGCCATTGCCTTTAGATTCCAAGCAGCTGGGATGAAATGCTGGAGGGAAACCTCTGGATTTTTTTTGTCCTCTTCAAATTTTCCTGCATTTTTTTCCTGCTCTCCGTGTGAAAACAGGACCTGTGCAGGATCCCTCCTGGAAATATCCCACAAGGGTTGTTTTCTCACAGGGGGTTGTTGCTGTAATCACTCTCCACTATCCCAGGGTAGATCATTCCAGCCAGGAACACAGGGATGGGATCAGGCTTTGAGCAGCACAGGAGCTTCAGGATCCCACAGAAATCAGAGCCATGGCTCGGTGTTCCCTGTGGAAAATGCTGGTGTTGCTCACAGACTCATCCCTCTGTCTTCTCTCTAAACTATACTTGTTCATTTAAAAAATGAAAATTAATCATATTCTTTAATTGATGACTTGGTTCTGTACCTTTGCTTTCCTGTCCGGATTGAATTTAATTTTTTCCAACATTAGACTTGGCAGATTTTTGAGGGGAAAATGCCAAATGCAAAAAAAATCAGGTTCAATTATTTATTCCAGCATGTAAACACAGAATCACTGACGCTGGAAAAGGTTGCCAGGGCCACTGAGTCCAAGCTGTGCCCAATGCCCACGTTGTCCCCAGCCCAGAGTGCTGAGTGCCACATCCAGGAATTCCTTGGACACCTCCAGGGATGGGCACTCCAAACCTGCCTGGGCAGCCCCTGCCAAGGTTGATGAATCTCCCAAATTTAAGGCAGCTTCTTTTTTTTCAGGCATGCTGATATTTTCAATTAATAAATGGAATTATGTGGGAGCAAAGGCAAATTGCAATGAGTTCTTAGGGATCCACATCAGCTGCTGATGGACAATTCACCTCCTCCCCCTGAAGGAATGCAATGCCTGAATTTTTAGGAGCAGATGGAGCACAAATAACATTAAGAACAGGGAATTTTCCTAACCCAAAATGATTGTTCAGTGCAAAAGGAAATCCTTTGACAAGCCAGGCCTGGCTCAAACAAGTGGAAATCAGGTGGAGACGCAGAACTTTGATTTCCACCTCCATGTTGGAATGTGCTAATTGTGCCCTCTGGGAGCTGAACCCATTGAAAGCAGCATTTCTTCATCCACACATGAAATGATTCCTGGCTGTTTCAAACACAGCCTTTATGTCTAAAGTAAACATATGTTGATCAGTTATTTCTAGAATAATGCACCATCTGCTATTTGACAACATGTTCCTCTGAGTGTGGTGGTTAGTGAGGGGTGAAAGGCAAGAAATATTTTCTGTGAAATTTCCCTCACTCGCAGACATCTCAGTGAAGTTGGGATCTGGAAATATAACTCTTCCAAAAGGATCAAGGGGTGTGTAATCCAGCCATGGCACTGAGGAAAGAACACCCTGACAGATGATTTTAACCTTCTCTTGCAGACACAGCCAGGGGGACCCAGCAGAGCACCCCCCCAGCACCCTCCTGGCCCCAAAATCTGAGCAGCTTTATCCATTCTGGACAATTTATGTTGAAAATTGAGTTTTCATTTTTTTCCCAGTATATTGTATTCAAATATCACTACAGTGAACATCAGCTGGGAGATGAAAATTCATTTTCTTGCACCTTCTCAAGCCCTGCCCCGAGATCCCACCTGGGCTTGGACACATCTTCATCAAAGTCCTCTTCAACCTGGTTGTCCTGGTGTATGGGACATGTTCCTAAAACAAAATCCCTTTAAAAGGGGTTTTTAGCCTGACATCATTTCATCCACCAGTGTTAACCAGGGAAGCTGTGGCTGCCCCTGGATCCCTGAAAGTGTCCAAGGCCAGGCTGGATGGGGCTTGGAGCAGCCTGGGACAGTGGGAGGTGTCCCTGCCCATGGCAGGGGTGGAATGGGATGAGCTTTAAGGTCCTTTCCCACCAAAACCGTTCCATAATTCTGTGCAAAGCCCACAGTGGCTGGAAAAACTCTCCCTGCTGAGAACTCAAAGGACTCCCCAAAGCACCTTTCCATCTCTCTGGCAGTTGTGTGATGGAAAAGCCTGCTCCAGAAGGAACACAAAATCTGTCAGGGTTTTTTTCAGTACAAGTCAAGCTGTTTGAACATTATTTCAGATTAATCTGATGCCTGATTTGGGCAAAATCGAATCATTCTGTGAAAGGGAAGAAAGATTAAATTATAACTGCAAGAAATGTTCCAACAAAATTCCGTTCAAACTGAAAAGAATCAGTGATTTAATTTCACAAACACAGCTCAGGATCACCAGCACCTGCCTGAAAAGCAAAGGATGCTTTTGAAAGCATTAGGTAAATAATCACTTCAGTTTTCACTGGAATAAGTCACGGACAACTCTTCCGCAGTAAGAAATGCCTGAGCTTTCAGAGCAGAGCGAGAAAAATGGAGATAAAACACCCTAAATCTCAACAAAGACACGGCCCAGCGTGTTGGAAGATCATGAAAAGCGGGGTGAAAACTTCCAGCAGACCTGCTGGGGAACACTCTCCTCATTTTGCAGATACAAACCAGCCAGAGCAGCACCTTCAACCCCCTCTCATTCCGTCATCCTCGGGCGGATCAGGAACAGAGCGGGAAGGGCCGTGAACCCTGAGCCCAGCACGGAGAGCCTGGGATCAAAGTGCTGCTCTGTGTCCAGCTCGGGGCTTTCGGCACGGGGAGGATGAATTAAAAATGCTGGGAGCACATCCCTGCCCTGCTGCTCTCCCGAGGATGGAACGAGGCTTCTGTTCCCCATTCCCAGCTGGAGCTCTGGAAATCCAGGGCAGATCCAATCTTTCTGTCACCCGTGGAAGTGGGGCTGACTCCAGAGCCGGGATATCCCCAGTGTGACACAAAAGATTTTTGTGCCACACAGGAACTGGCTCAGAGCTGGGGGACAAAAGGGCAGCAAAGGGACAGACCAGGAGCAGGTGCCGAGTCCCAGCTCATGCTCCCATCAGGAGACTGGGATTGCTCACGGCTCTGCCCAGTTCCAGCAGGGCAGAGGGTTGGAGGGCTGCTTTGGGGCTGCTTTGGGGACTGCTTTGGGGCTGGTTTTGGGACTGCTTGGGGTCTGCTTTGGGGGCTGCTTTGGGGGCTGGTGCCTGCAGGACCCGCTGCAGGTGGCTGTGTGTGAAGTGCAGAGATAGCACAGACAGTGGAGCTGAGGTTCCCCTTCCCTTCATCCCTGCCCTCTTTCCCAGCCTTTTTCCATGTCCCTCACCCTGCAAAAATCACCATTTTTTTTTCCGTATTAACCCTGGGCCCCTCTCCAGGACAATTGTCTCTGTCCCTCACCTCTGCAGAGGGACACACTGACCACTCTGACACACTGACCACCCTGAACACACAGCACTCAAAGGCTTTTATTTTCTGTATTTTACATTTTTTTAAAAATATAAATGGATATTCACCAATTTATTGCCTCATCCTTAAATTTCCTCTTTCACATGTACTGGGAACACCACCCTGCACCTTCGTAACTCCCTTTTTCCTGGAAGCACCGCTATGTATCTATGGAAATGCTGCCCTGCCTTGCCCTGATAATTATCAGCCTTTCCAGAACTGATTATTCCTTTCCAAGGTTTCATTCTGTCCCCAACACCTGGAAGTGGCAGTGGCATAAAGCGCTGCCCCTGTGCTTGCCAGTTCTCCCTGCCCTCACCTTCCCCCTTGCCATCAGTCAGAACATAAGTATTACATGTGAGGCACTGCCCTCTCTCCCTGGATCATTTTTGTCCATATTAACACATTTTGGAAAATATCCTTACAAATATCTCAGGTCCACATCCATTAATCTGCAGCAAAGTCCATTAAACAGAATTAAGTAATTTTAAAAGGCAAATGTTTCTCACAGAACATTCTCAGGTTGGGTTAGAGGGATATTAAAGCCCAGCTCATTCTTGCCCCTCAATGCCCCTTCACCACCCACCCTTCCAGATGGGATTTACCACCATTCCAGCTGGGATTTGCCTCCCCTCTCACAAGGAACTCGCTGGGAGTTTTCCTGTGAATGAAAGCAGAGCGTGCAGGGATTGGGGAAACCAGCAAAGCAGAAAAAAGGTATTTTCTGGTTGTTTTTCCAGCTGGTTACACACAGACCTGTGGAGAGCTGGTCCAGAAGGGTTCAGCCAAGAGACTGAAGGTAAAAGGAACACTTCCAGGAATGATGGCCCTTTCCCTCTTGGATGGCTGGGAGCGTTTCCTGTATTCACTCAGTGCTGAGGGCTCTCCTCAATCCCACAGCTTCCCTTTACCCTAAAATGGGAAATACTGGATATGGATCCCCATTGGATAAGCTGTACATAGGCCCAGTTTGTGTAGGTAAAATCAGCATGTGCTGAATGCACATTTTACATAGACTGGGACGGAAAAACAGAAAGCTACCCCAAATATACATATTTTATATCTATTAATATATTTAATTTGTTTTATACATCTATTTGATATTTAATATATTTTATATTTAATATAATATTTCTGTTGGAAAGGACCTACAAGTCCCTGCCCAGGTTGGACATTGGGGCTTGGAGCACCCTGGGATAGTGGGAGGTGTCCCTGCCCATGGAAGGGGTGGGATGGATGGGATTTAAGGTCCCTTCCATCCCAAACCTTTCCAAGATTCTGGGATTCTACATTGATCATCTGCTCCAAACTCTCTGATCCCCTCAGGGCTGCCCAAAGCTGTTAAGGCCTCACAGGGGATTTTTGGGATGTCCTGTGCAGGGCAGGAGTTGGACTGGACAATCCTGGTGGGTCCCTTCCAGCTCAGGATATTCCAGGATTCTGTGATTATCCCAATGCCCCTTCAACACTGCCAGGCTTGGGACACCACCCCCCTCTCCAGGAGCTGTTCCACCCTCTCCCAGCCTGAAATCTGAGCTGGAGAGAGAAAATCTCCACTCACCAGAGTGTGGGAGCTGCAGTTCCTGGGTCTCTTCACCATCAATGTGCCAAGGACACCAGCAGTGACTCAGAGGTACCCAACCCCTGTACCAATCCTGGGAGTCAGCAGGGAGTCAGGAGATCCATGGAATCACGGAGCCATTTCCATTGGAATGGGCTATAAATCACCCAGGAAAAGAACAAAACCTGAGGAG
This sequence comes from Daphoenositta chrysoptera, assembly GCA_013397915.1. Lineage (NCBI taxonomy): Eukaryota > Metazoa > Chordata > Aves > Passeriformes > Daphoenositta > Daphoenositta chrysoptera. The sequence continues at coordinate 193,007 of VZRO01004994.1, read as the reverse complement.
TAGGTCATGGCAAAATCAGGAGCAAAGTGTATCCAGGTTTTATGTATTCTGAGAGTGGGCAGAGCACCCATCAATTATAGCTCCAAAAGGTTCCTGGAAGTTACTGAGATGACTCCTGGGAGTTACTGAGATGGCCGTGTAAAGTGTTAGTAACTCCTCAGTTATTATTTTCCTCGGTTTATTTGTTCCCACCACACATAAATATTCTGATTGAACACTTAATGACCACAAAATACCTGAGCAGCACTTTTCCCCTAATAATGACACTTCCCGTGTTCCTTATGGCCACCAGCCTGGAGCTGAAAAAGGCTGGAATAATCCCATTATCTATTGCAGCCATTTAGTTGTAGAAATGGAGCATGAAATAAACACTTTAGATCATTAGCCCTGCTCCAGCAGCACAGTGGGAGCTGTAATCACCCCTAATCCACCTTAACCTGAGACACACCTCATTACAGACCCCCAAGGCAGCTGGGATTCATCCTGGGAATGCAGCAGGTGCCCCTGGAAATGGCTTTGGGAGCAAAGAGGCTGAATTTTACTCGGTGTGCCCTGTCGTGTTTCCCCTGGGAACAGGGACAGGAGGAGAGGGAACAGCCTCAGGCTGGGCCAGAGGAGGCTCAGGTTGGACATCAGCAGGAATTTCCTCATGGAAAGGGTGCTCAGGCCTTGGCAGGGGCTGCCCAGGGAGGTTTGGAGTGCCCATCCCTGGACGTGTCCGAGGAATTCCTGGACGTGGCACTCAAAGCTCTGGGCTGGGGACAAGGTGGGGTCAGGTACAGCTTGGACTCGATGGGCTGGGAGGGCTTTTCCAACCCCAGCTGGGATTCTTTTCCCTGTTTTTTCTGGCATATTCCCCCAGGTCACAGCGTGGTCCTTCCCCGGGAGAAGGTGATGCCAGCACTGTCAGGGAAAGTCGAATTTATCGATGGAATGGGCATGAAACAGCCTCAGTTCATGAAAGCCAATGGAGGAAAATCAAAATGTGGCAAAGCATGTGATTCCCTACAGGAGCTACTCCTCCCTGGCTCCCTCCTTCCCCTCACTTTGGTGGCTCTAAATGTTGGGAGGTGGCACAGGACCGTGGCCATGCCCAGCCCCTGTGGCTCCCCGGGGTGTGTTTGGTGTCCCTGGCACAGAACTGTTCCCTTTTGTTTCATACTCATCTTTATTTCTCCTTTTTCTCCCTTTTCTCCATCCCTGCCGACACCACTGCGTGTCCATGGTGGCTGTCAGAGCAATGCCTTGAGAGGCCACCTAGAAACAGAGACTAGACAGGAATAAGGGAATAAAGGTCGGTATTTATTTGAAAGGCCTTCATAGGGGCACCCTGGGAGCCAAAGGCTACATCCAAAAATGGGCCCCAAATGGACCCCGAGTCACGAGTCCCCCAAACCTTTATAGGTTTGGTCCATTGGCATATCAGCATAAATTCTCCAATTAAAGCTTCAGTTAATGATGTAATTTCCCTAACCTCTCCCCCCTTCCAAGATGTTGGTTTACACGTTTTGGGCCCAGGACAGCCTGGGTGTCCTTGGAGAGCAGGCCCGGAGAGGCGTTGTTATGTCTAGAGAAGAGAAGTGAGCAAAGAAACTTCAGAGTTACACACTGGGCAATGCAGGATTCGAAAAATATAAAAGTTAAAACCTGTGGCATCAAGAGGACACCACACTCCCCATGTCCCCCGTGGACAGGAGGTGACAAAACACCCAGAACAGCCTGGAGCAGGGGCTAATCCAACCTGAAAGCTTTGTCTTCCTTTTTTATCATCACATTATAATGCTAACCTGGCAATAATGAGAAAATCATATTTACCACAGAGGCTGTTGGAGGCACTCCAGGACGAGAGAATATTTCAAAATGTGTTCAGTAAAACAGATGCAAATTAGCTGCAGATAAAACTCAAATTGTTCTGTCTTGTTGGGTGGAAAATGTGACAGTTCCCATTGGAGGAGGACAGGGATGCACTTGGGAGAGGGAAGTTGGGATGTTCTCGTGGCCAGCTTGGTCAGCCCGGAGAAAAGGGGGCTCAGGAGGACCCTGTGCCTCTGCACAACTCCCTCTCAGTAGGGAGGATCCTTCTCCCAGGGACCAGGGATGGGACAAGAGGGAACAGCCCCAGGTTGCACCAGAGGAGGCTCAGTTAGGATACTGGGAAAAATTTCTTCTCAAAAAGGGTTCTCCAGCCCTGGCACAGCTGCCCAGGGCAGGGGTGGAGTCCCCATCCCTGGAGGGATTTAAAGCCCTGTGGATGTGGCACTTGGGGACAGGGGTCAGTGGTGGCCTTGGCAGTGCTGGGCATGGTTGGACTCCATGGTCTTACAGGGATTTTCCAGCCTAAACAATAAAGATGTGATTTTCTTCCAAACCTGGCAGAAGACAGACCTTGCCCAGCACTGTGGTTTAGGTGGAGCCCAGATTTGGTTGCTCAGGTCAGCCCTTGGCTATTTAATCGTTACCTCTTCCCCCAAATCCCCTCTGAACTGGGTTCAGCCCTCACCACCAGACACATCCATCAAATCCACTGGTGGATGTGGGGAATAAAGGCCAGTTTGGGAGGAACAGGGTGTCCCAGGGAGGGGTCCATCTCCTGCAATAATTCCATGCCAAACCATGGAAAATGCAACTCCTGGTCCTGTGTTCCTTCCAAACCTGTCCTTGCTTGATGCCTGAGGTGGCCACCTAAAAAGAGAGTCTAGACAGGAATAAGGGAATAAAAGTCGGTGTTTATTTGAAGGCCTTCAAAGGTGCACCCTGGGCAGTCCAAAGGCTCCACCCAAGATGGACCCCAGGTCACGGGTTCTTCACACTTTGATAAGTTTGGTTCATTTGCATATCAGGGTTAATTCTCCAACTATAACCTCAGTTCATGATGTAATTACCCCGAGTTTTCCCCTCCTCTCAAGGCTTTAGTTCACGCCTTTTGGGGCCTGGGGCAATCTGGGTGTCCTTGGAGAGCAAACCCAGAGAGGTTTGTTATGTCTGACCAGCACGAGAGAACAGCAGCTCACAGGCCACAGGAAACTACAGAGTTACACACCAGGCAGTGCAGGGCTTGAGAAATATCAAAGTTAAACCCTAAGGCATCATGCTAGAGCAGCAAATGACCAAAAAAAGGTGTTTAGAACTCATTTTCATGCCCTGCAGGCTCTACCCTCATCTCCAAAAGCCAAGGCTGATGTGTCCCACGCCAAATCAAATGGGAGATATATGCAGCAATGGAAAGGCAGCATTCCATGGAAATGCCCCCTCTGGAGTGAAAGGGACCAGGGTTTATCAGCTGTGCAAAAGTGGCAGCGTCACGGTAACTGCAAGGAGAGTTTTTCTCCCCAAATGCTGAAATGTCTCACTGGAAGGAAGGCACTGGCTCGAGATTTCCATAATTTATTACCTGGATACTCCATTCCAATTAAAAATTCCTCTAACAAAATTAATAATTACTTTTAAAATGGGTGGGAAGCATCTCCCAAGGGAGGGGATGGAGCAGGCTGGGATCCCAACAGCAGCAACCCCAAAGAATTAACCCAAGAATTAACCCAAACATTACATGGTGAGGCAGCAGCAAAAATTGCCATAACCTTCAGAGCTTTTGCTTCCCAGCACAGAATAAAGGATCTTCCAGCTCTGCCTGTGATATCCGACCTATTTCCATGAATTCCCTGGCTGCTGGCGAGCTGCAAACAAGAGCAGGAGCTTGTTACCAATGTGCTTCACCCAGTGAGTACCCAGGGGAGGGCAGAGAAAAACAGATCCCAGGCCAGGGGAAGAAGGGATTAAATGCAGTTTTTTTGGGGTGAATCCCACAGGGTTCAGTGTGAGTCCACCCCAGTCTATCCCTGTGCAGCCCCAATCCCTCCCACCTCAGAGCAGAAGGCAAGGAAGGAAAGGGTAAATGATATTTTACTGCATTTTTAAAGTGAAACTGTGCACAAGGAAGCAGCAAAAGGAGCAGAACCCAGCTCCTGGCAAACCACAATGAGCTGTGGAGGACATTTAGTGGTGATTTCCCTTCTGAAGGAAAAACAGTATTAGAGATCTGCAGGGCCTGAGATTTGCATCTTTCCCTTCCTCATCTCCATTCCCCCTAAATCTTTTATGGGGGTCATTAAAAAGCGTTGTGCACTACCAGCGTCATCACAAATAAACTTCTGCCCATTTCCCAGTGCCTGGGGCACTGCAGGGAATCAGAGAGATCCATCAGAGCCCTGGTACACAGCAAGTCTGCTCCAGGGAGAGCACAGCTATGAGCACAGCCAGGGCTGGGGAAGGAATTCAGCCTTTCCCTCCCAAAACCCAACCTGCTCCCTGCTGTGCTCCCTGCTACCCTCGGAGCTGACCCATCCTCAGCCCCATCAGCTCCTTCTCAATCACTGCATAAAAACTCATTAGAGCTCAGTGCAGGTGGGAGGAAGCACAGAGTCCTGGAATGGTTTGGGTTGGAAGAACCTCAAATCCCATTCAGTGCCACCCCTGCCATGGCAGGGACACCTTCCACCTTCCACTGTCCCAGGTGCTCCAAGACCATCCAGCCTGGATCTCCTGACCATGGGCTGCTCTTGGAGCATGGGATCCTTCCAGGAGGAGTTTAGGGCCAGCACAGGCTGCTGTAATCCCTGTTTGCTCTGCTGGATCCTCCCAAAGCCAAGCAGGGGCTTTGTGCTGGGCTCGACAGGCACTGCACCAGCTGAGGAGGGGAAGCACTGCCGGGATTTATTCGGGTCCTTGCAAACAAATCTTCATTAACTACAAGAACTTACACATGGAAAATCCTGTTCTGTCAAGTGCTGGGTGCTGTTTAATGAAGAGAAATGAGGCAGCCAGCACAGACAGGGCCCACAGAGCTGGGGCTGAGCAGCTTCCTTCCCCAGGCAGTCGTTCCCTCCTCCCACCTCACTGAGCAGTGTTTTCAGACTCCTGCGAGCCATGGCCAGTGTCACGGAATCCTGGAATATCCTGAGTGGCAAAGGAACCCACAGGGATCATCCAGTCCAGCTCCTGGCCCTGCCCAGACACCCCAACAACCCCACCCTGTCCATCCCTGGCAGCGCTGTCCAAACACTCCTGGAGCTCTGGCAGCCTCGGGGCCGTGCCCATTCCCTGGGGAGCCTGGGCAGTGCCAGCACCCTCTGGGGGAAGAACCTTCTCCCCATAAAAATCCTCCCAAAACTCTGTCCAAAGCTGGTCCAGGTGATGCCCAGCAGCCCCAGGGGCTTTGTGCTGTTCCCATAAATCCTCCCAGTGCCTGGGCTGTACCCAGACAGCGCCCGGGGCAGTTTGGACCCCTGGCTCAGCTCCTGAGGACATGGAAACCACAAGTTTGTAGCCAGATTAACATCCATCACCCAGAATAAAGAAAAAATCATGGCATTATCTTTGCCTCATTTTCAATGCAGTCGACAAGAGCGATTTCTCTGCTCCAGGCCAAGCAAATTACACACGATACAGGATTGCAGATAAAATATTGGGCTGCATTCAAAATTCACTTTCAATTTTAATGCATTTGAGCTTGAGCTGGCAATTCATGGGGAAAAAAATAATAGAGCTGAGCACCACGGTTGGATGTGCTCAGTGCAAAGCCTGAAGGGGAAATGGCTCCGCTTGAAGCTGCTCCTGCTCCCTCTGCTTCCCACAGAGCACAGGAAAGCTACCGGGCTGGAGCCCCTCTGGAGCCAGGCTGGGAGAGGCTGGGAATGTTCACCTGGAGAAGGGAAGCCTCCAGGGAGAGCTCAGAGCCCCTCCCAGGGTCTAAAGGGGCTCCAGGAGAGCTGGAGAGGGACTGGGGATGAGGGACGGAGGGACAGGATACAGGGAATGGCTTCCCACTGCCAGAGGGCAGGGATGGATGGGATATTGGGAATTAGGAATTCCTGACTGGGAGGGTGGGGAGAGGCTGGGCTGGAATTCCCAGAGCAGCTGTGGCTGCCCCTGGATCCCTGGAAGTGTCCAAGGCCAGGCTGGACACTGGGGCTTGGAGCAGCCTGGCACAGTGGGAGGTGGCCCTGCCATGGCAGAGGTGGAATGGGATGGGATTTAAGGTCCCTTTAACCCAAACCCTCCTGGGATGGTGTAACGGGTTAGATGGTGACACTGTGTGGACAGGGGGTACAAGAACCCCGCTCCGATGGAGATGCAGTAAGAAGTAGAATTTTTGGTTTCAAATATTCAGGTTATTGGAGCCCAGGCCAGTTTGGGATGTTTCTTCATGGAGAAGATGAACTGGTTCTTCCACAGAATCCCAAAATGATTTGGATTGGAAGGAACCTTAAATCCCGTCCAACTCCACCCCTGCCATGGGCAGGGACACTTTCCACTATGCCAGGGTGCTCCAAGCCCCATCCAGCCTGGCCTGGGACACTTCCAGGGCTGGAATAATACAGGAATGATGGAACATCCATGGCATCACCACAGCTGGGAGGATCTCCGAGCCTGTCCCCACCAGCTCCGAGCCGGTCTCCGAGCGGCCTCCCTTCCCTGCACACAGCCAGCCCCGTGGCAGCCCTTTGATGAAGCTTTCCACTTTTTTAAATTGAAATATTTCTCATGCCCGCTCACACACCTCTCCCAGAGCCCTGATATTTATCTAACATATTGAAAAATTATTTTAATTTTCAGGATTTTTTTCTTTTCCCCTCCCTCCCTCCCTGGCAACCTGGCAGAGATAACAAAGCCATGAACAAGCTTCATTCATTTCATGCATTTCTGAACATCATGGCAACCACTGTCAGAAAATTTAATCATGTTGCTTTCATAACATTTATTTTGCATATTTCCGCCGTCGCTCCATGGAGCGTGGCCGTGGCAAACACGACTGCCTAAAGTCACATGCAAGAGAGAGTCCAGCTCTTCAGCAGGGTGTGGGGCTGGGAGGGACTGAAAGTGACTGAAACCTGAGGATGTGAAAGGGAAATGTTCATTGCGCCCTCCTCGTGCTCTGCCCTGCCCTGCACTTACAGCTTCCAGGTGGGAAATGGGTCGGAATCTGCTTTTCCTGCTGGTGTGGGGAGAGGGGAGTGAATGTCAAAAGTATCGTGGAATTATGGAATGGTTTGGGGTGGAGGGACCTTAAATCCCATCCAGTGCCACCCTTCTGCCACACCTTCTGCCACACCTCCCACTGTCCCAGGCTGCTCCAAGCCCCAATGTCCAGCCTGGCCTTGGACACTGCCAGGGATCCAGGGGCAGCCACAGCTTCTCTGGGAATTCCATCCCAGCTCCTCCCCACCCTCCCAGCCAGGAATTCCTTCCCAATATCCCATCCATCCCTGCCCTCTGACAGTAGGAAGCCATTCCCTGTGTCCTGTCCCTCCAGCCCTTGTGACACATCTCTCTCTGCTCTCCGTGAGATTAAACTCCTCTTGGTGCTGCTGGCTCTGATATCAGATGTGAAACTGCCTCGGGTTCACAATCAGCTCCACTTACCTGGAGTTAGCAGATAATGATAAAGGAAATATCCTGTGCCTGCAGCACCATCTGTGCACATTCCCTGCTCAGCATCACAAATTAATTCCATCTTGAGGAGCCTTCTGGACCAGCCACGAGGACGTGCGGGTACCAGTCCCAACTCCCAGTCCACTTTTCCTTCGAGGCAATTCATCTGCATTTTGACATTTCCGAGTTCTCCAGCTCAAGAAAATTTATTTCTGACTGGTTTCATGTAAATCAAATTGCTTGAGACTTCTGCGTTCATATTATAAGTGATCACATTAAACCACAAGATGCTCTTGGCCACAGTGAGACTAAAAATGAGATTTTGTGCAGTTGTTCTTTCTCGTTAAATTATTTTTTTTTTCTTTTTTGTGAACAGAGAACTTTGTCATTCCCAAATCCTTTGCCCACATGGTGTTCTGGTGAGATGCAGCTTGGAATACGGAATCCAGCTCTGCAGCAACCAACATCAAAAAGACGTGGAGCTGCTGGAGAGAGTCCACAGGAGGCCCCAGAGCTGCTCCAGGGCTGGAGCCCCTCTGCTCTGGCGCCAGGCTGAGAAGGCTGGGAATGTTCACCTGGAGAAGGGAAGCCTCCAGGGAGAGCTCAGAGCCCCTCCCACCCAACCCATTCCATGATTCTCTCCTGGTATTTGGCACAGTGTTGCCCCCACCCTGGTCAGTGTGGAGTTTGCACCCCCAGGATGTTCCCAATGCCCAGGAAGGGCTTTGGGGGCTCCAGCTGTGGGGACAAGTCAGTCCTGAGGTCACACCTGGGGGGGGAAACCCTTTTGATCAGGCACAGGAACACCAGGATCCTTTCCCGTGATCCTGGTGGGATCTCCCAGTGCCTGCACCTGGAGAGGGTCCCCAGGCCCAGTGGCACCAGTCCAGCCCCTGGATGCCCCAGTTCCCCTCACACTGCTCCAGCCCAGGCTGCCTGAGGCTGCCTTGTTGCTGTTGTTTCCTTTAATTAGGCAGGAAAACATCTCCCTGGGCTGCAGGTAATTGGAAGAGCAGCCTGGGCACTCAGAAACTCAGGGAAAATAAATGCAGGAGGCCAAATTAGTTCCAGCATTTTTAAGTTGCAGAAGTGCAAAGGTAAAAAAAAAGAAAACAACCCAAAAACAGCAGCAACAAATATTCCCAGAGAGCCCTGTTTGCTGGAGGCACGGGAGGGAGAAGGGAAGCTGGAGGAGGATCGGGGAATTCTGGACCCACAGCTTCCAGCCAGGTCAGCCAGAGCCAGATCCCGAAATCCAAGATCTCCTGTGCCTGTGGACATCTACAGCCACGGCTCCAGGCTCACCTGCCCTTGGGACACATCCGTGGATGGCCTGAGCCACACTGGGGCATCAAAGCAATTGTTTGGGTGTGTTTGACTCCAAGGAATTCCTGGATGTGGCACTCAGGGCTCCAGGCTGGGAACGAGGTGGGGATAGGGCAGATAGGGTGACCCTGAAGGGCTTTTCCAACCTCAGGGATCCTGGGATTCCATGACTGACCCTCGGGCAGGAGGCTTCAGGGGGCTCAGGGCAGCCAGAAGGTTCTGGGAGGGCTTTTCCAGGGATTTTGGGATTCTGCCTTGGTGCCTCCTCTTCCACAGCTCATGGGGAGAATTCCAAGTTGCTGCTCCTGTGGGTTTGCCATGGAAAACTGGGGCTTCCAAGGGGAAGTTGGAGCATCTCCCCTGGGGCATCAGGACCAGCGGGACAGCTCTGGGGACACTGGATCCATCCCTGGGGGGAGACAGAGCTGTGCCAGCCCCACCCCGTGCCCTGAACCAGGAGCGGGAGCAGCCGAGCCCAGGGTAAGATTCCAGCAGCGCTGCCCTTCACAGGGCAATTCCAGCCAGGAGGAACAGTGCCATGGGAAACAGGGACCAGCTGGAATCTTCTGCAAAGGAGCAGCAGAGCTGTGCAACCAGGGCCGGATAAATATGCATGGATGGATTATATAACGTTATAATCACACACAAAGCATATTTTTACTTTCTCTTAATATTTTGAGGGAAAAAACACCAAACACATACTCTGGTTATTAAATCTTGGTCCTGGAGGGCTGAGACCCTCTTGGGGTGGAGCATCCCCTCAGGCCCTGGCAGGGCTGGGGGCTCAGGGGGCACAGTGACACCCCAAACCCTGTGGGTCTGTTGGGGGCACAGGCCAGGCAGGGAGGAGCTGCTGGGTTCCCTTTGAACCATTCAATTGTGCTTTCAGTGAGTCTGAACTAAAAGAGTCCAGGTTGAGTCTATTTGTCAAAGATCACAAAGGTTTCTTCCTCTTAATCAGGCTCTTGCAGCAGCACAGTTTAATTATTCCCATGGCTGCTTTCCCCCTGCAGGCAGAGAGAATCCCAGAATCCCAGAGCGGTTTGGGTTGGAGTGACCTTAAATCCCATCCAGTGCCACCCCTGCCATGGCAGGGACACCTCCCACTGTCCCAGGCTGCTCCAAACTCCAGTGTCCAGCCTGGCCTTGGACACTGCCAGGGATCCAGGGGCAGCCACAGATGCTCTGGGAATTCTATCCCAGCCCCTCCTCACCCTCCCAGCCAGGAATTCCTTCCCAATACCCCATCTAAATCCCCCCTCTTTCAACTTAACCCCATTCCCCCTGTCCTGTCACTGCTGCCCTCACAGAAATCCCCTCTGCAGCCACAGCAAGATGCTTTTACAACTTCCAAACCCACCCAGAACTTTTGATTCTTGAGCTGAGCCATAAAGAACCAGAAAACGGAGCAGGCAGATTGCTTTTGTTCTCCTTTGCTGCAGATTTCCCCCAGAACAGACAGAGGCAGTGACACTGATTACTTGTTACATCATTAATATTTAACAGCTTGCCATAATAAAATATTTAAACTCAAATATATTGATTTTTAGCATGTTAATACAGTTGCAGCACAAACAGGATTAGCAGGGTCTCATATGCAGAACTTTAATTAAATCCATAAAGCACACTTTTTTAATAAGCTCTCACACAAAACTTAACTTTAAATAAATGCTTTATAATAGGCAGGGAGGCTCTGCAGGACCTGGAGAGGTTTTTTTGGAGCATGTCCCACACTTTCTGATGGGAATTCCTGCCCTCCTGGAAACCTCAGATGATGTTTTAACCAGCTCCAAGCAACCTAAATGTTGCTTTCAAGAGAGAAATAAGAGTTTTACCAAGAAATAATAACAGTTTGGCAAGGAAATGAGCTTTAAGGTCCTTCCAGCTCAACCCAGTCCGGGATTTTGTGGTTCTCCAGCACAAGAAACAAGGCTGAGGAGCTGGGAACGTGCTCAGGGTTCACCTTCCATGGCCCAAGCCACGGCAGGACCTTGCTCAGGGTCAGCTGCCAGGACCTCTGGGTGATCCATCCTCCCCCTTCTCCAGGGCCACTCCAGCTCCCATCCAATTGCCCTGGCAGTGAAAATATCCATTTTCTACCTTTCTTGGAAGTTTTCCTTTGCTGCTCCTGCCAGTGAACGCTCGGATATAAAGGCAGCAGGCAGTTGGGGCCTGCAGCCACACTCACATTAAATCATGAAGCTTTTGGGGGCAAAAGGCAATTTTTGCACTCTGCATTTCCCTGTGGCAGCAGCTGAGGCCTGATGGATACCTGGAGGTCACAGAAAAAGGTCAGGACCTTTTTCCTGAGTCCTGTTCCATCAATCCAAGCTATCAAGGGACTTTTCCAAGAAGTTTTCCTAAAATCCTTGGCTCTTAGCAGTGCTTGTGCTGGGAGAGTGTCAGATTATCCTGCACGAACTGAATCCGGAGCACGGGGCTGTGATCACACCGTGAGAGAGCCGAGTTAATTAACAAACATCACCCTGGACACCCAGGGAACGGCCGGGAAGGAGCCCGTTTGTTGTCATCACATCCCGGTTCCAGAGGCAGCCAATCTCCTGCCCTGTCCCGCCCCTCCCTGGAGAGGGGATTCCTGCCCGGGACAGGGGTGGGGGTTGATGTTCCCAGAGTTCTGGGAGAAGGAAGGGCCCAGCCAGTCCCCACCGCCCCTTGGAGCCCTTCCCACTGTTATCCCTGTTTTTGGAAAGTCTACCCTCTGTATAACCACAGCTTCTTACCAAAGGGGGGCTCCAGGTGGGGGTCGGGCTCTGCTCCCATGGAACACTGGACAGGACAAGGGGGAAAAGCCTCGAGTTGCCCAGGGGATGTTTAGATGGGATATTGGGAAATTCTCTCCATGGAAACGTTGTCCAGCCCATGGTGGGTGGGGTGAACACCAGCCTCAAATCCCTGAATTCCTGCCTCCCTTCTCCCCAGCACTATTCCAGAAATATTATTTCTACATTTCAGTTTGTGTTTTCTGGGTTGTTTTTTTCCCTAATAAAACAAAACAGTGGGGGGGAAATGACCTTTTCAGGTTTTAGATGTTCTGGAAAGGGAAAAAACCCAACCAAGTGATTGGGCTGTAAAAGCCGTTAAAATGTTCCGATGGAGGAAGCTCGGGGATCTGTAATTATTGCCATGGCAGGGGTTATTTTTCCTGTTCTTGTTAGAACCTTCTCCACGACTAACAGCCTCCCTCCTGCCAAATGAGATCCTCTGCCATTACCTTCAGGGTTTGCTGTGAGCAGAATCAAATCCTTGCGATTGAAATGGGAGCCAAACCCCAAATTCCTGAGGGACACCGCTCCAGCTCCGTGTGCAGGCGGGGTGCTCCAGTGAGGATGGTGGAGGGGCCCAGCTGGTGGGACCCCAATCACCCAACACCATCCCAGAGTGGGATTTCAGAGTTTTTTCCATAGTTTTCATGGGTTTTCCCATAGTTTTCCCATAGTTTCCTCCAGGATAGCAGGAATACTCACTCCACCCCGAGCCGGGAGCTCCACTGTGAGCTTTGCCAGGAAAGCTCCACCTGGCTGAGCCTGCTGGTGACCACTGCAGATCCTAATCCCTGCTGCAGCCAGCCCCGTGCAGCTTCCTGCCAGCGCTAGGACAGCAAATCCCAAATAACTTCTTACCTAAAGGTGTTTAAAACAGACAGGGACAGTCAGGTGCTGCTGAAAATGCCTTTTCATCTCCAGCACTGCTGGCTGCGGAAATCTCTTCCCAGTGCTCGGTGTTGTTGTAAATCTGCTTGGGCTGGGTTTAAGGGGATCAGGATTGTATTGAAACCCCCTGAGAGACCCCTTCAGGTAAATCCCGGCTCATCGTGAGCAGCCGGAGTCATCAGTCCGGGATCCATGGTATGGATCTGCTCCCTCAATCCAGGATCCATCCTGTGGATCTGCTCCATCAATCTGGGATCCATGCTGTGGATCTGCTCCATCAATCCGGGATCCATGCTGTGAATCTGCTCCATCAATCTGGGATCCATGCTGTGGATCTGCTCCATCAGTCCGGGATCCATGGTATGGATCTGCTCCATCAATCTGGGATCCATGCCGTGGATCTGCTCCATCAATCCAGGATCCATCCTGTGGATCTGCTCCATCAATCTGGGATCCATGGTATGGATCTGCTCCATCAATCTGGGATCCATCCTGTGGATCTGCTCCATCAGTCCGGGATCCATGGTATGGATCTGCTCCATCAATCCGGGATCCATGCTGTGGATGTGCTCCATCAATCTGGGATCCATGCTGTGGATGTGCTCCATCAATCTGGGATCCATGCTGTGGATGTGCTCCATCAATCTGGGATCCATGCTGTGGATGTGCTCCATCAATCTGGGATCCATGCTTCGGATCTGCTCCATCAATCCAGAGTACAGGCCATGGATCTCCTTCCCTGGTCCTGCTTCATCCATCTGGGTTCCATACCATGGACCTTTTCCCTCAGTCCTCCTGCTCCATCAATCCAGGACCCATGGTCATGGAACTCCTTCCCTGTGGTCCCACTCCATCAGTCCAGGGTCCATCCCATGGACCTCCTTCCTCAGTCCCACTCCACCAATTTGGGGTCCATCCCGTGGATCTCCTTCCTCATTTTCCCTCCATCAATCCCAGGTCCATCCCATGGATCTCCTTCCTCATTTTCCCTCCATCAATCCCAGGTCCATCCCACAGATCTCATTCCCGGGCGTGCAGTGTGGCCGAGCTCACACCCCGGGGCGAAAGCGAGCAAAGGCTCCTTTTCCCTCCTGGAAAGACGTGCGGGAAGCACTTTCGGGAGCAGTGGAATTGCGGGCCTGGCAGCGGTGGCTGCAGTGGAGCTCTGCTACCACCTGCAGGGGTCCTGCCGGGCTGCTCCGCACCGCAGCGCCTGGAAGCGCTGGGAAGGCAGACGGGGAGGCTGTGGTTCTCCCTCGGTCTGATTCCCGAAGGCAAATCCAGTCGCTCTCCCAGCAGAGGGTCACACACAGATCCCGGGCAGCTCCCACATCCCTTTGGCCTGGTTTGGACTAGACGCCGGCACCAGGAATCCCAGGAAACGCTTTGTTGGTGCCCAGCAAAGCAAACACCGATGCCGACACGAATGGCATGGAATAAACGCTTCCCTGGCATGGAATAAACCTTTTCCTGGCATGGAAAAACCTTTTCCCTGGCCCTGCCCCTGGCAGGGGGCATCTGCCCTCTCCAGGCCCCACCAGGACCCCCAGCTCCAGCCCTGCTGCATTCCGCAGTCCCAGACCTGGCTCCCAGCCCCGGCACAGGGCGAGGGACCATCTCCAAGGAGATGGGGTACGTCATGGCTGAGATTCCCTATTTCCCTTGGGAAAGACGGGAAAGGACGGAAGGTGGCAGTGCCGCGGGGCTGGCGCGGTAGGGAATGCCCAGGTGAGCTCACCCGCGCACCTTTCCATGCCCTGAGTGCCGCAGGCTCCTGAGCCGTCGGTATTCCCTAATTTCTCGAGGCAGCAGCACATCCCACCCGCAGGCGTTTCCCTCCCGTCTCCATGGGACCCACACCCGGCAGCACCGAGGAGCAGCCCTGCCCCGGCCGGGGGTTCTGGGGGCCACGGGCGGCCTTTCCAAAGGCATTCCTTGCTGGAAGTCAGCCCCTTGCTCCCCGTTGCTGCTCCTGTGCGAGGACAGCCCTCACCCTTCCAGCGAGCCCCAGCCCCCGGCAGCAGCGATGGACGGCGGGCGGTGCCACAGGGCAGCTCCACCCGCCCCGGCTCCATCGGGATCCGGGATCCGGGGCGATGCCCGGGCTGGATGGCAAACACCTGCCACGAGGAAGTTTCCTGGTGCAGGAGGGAGTGCCGCTGGAGTGTCCCCGGCTGTCCCCGGGTCCTCCGTGCCCCTCGCCCCGTGCCCGCTCTTCCCGCACGAGGCAATTCCCACGGCACGAACCCGGATCATCTGGAACGGGACTGGCGAAAAGCGAATTCGGGCGGCAGAGCCGACACCGGCGCCCGTCTGCCGGCGTTATTCCTCGGGAACTGGGAGGGGGGAAGCAGCTACGGAACGTGACTGCCCTGGGACTGGGACTGGGCTGGGAATCACCGCTCCCTGTGCCCCGCTCCTGGCCCCCGCCGCATCCCACATCCATCCCGCATCCATCCCGCACCCATCCCGCACCCATCCCGCACCCCGCCCCGGGTCACTGCCGACCCCTCTCCCTCCGGTGCGGGCTCGGTGCCCTCGGAGCCCCAGCCCCTCCCCACGGGTTCCGACATGGCCGGAGACTGGCTCTGGGAGCTGCTCCAAAGCTCTCCAGCACCGGCGGCAGGATCCTCTCCTGCCCCCCACGCCTGCCCCGAGCCGGGCAGTCGCTGCCGAAATGCCGGGCTCGGTCATTATTATTCAGCACAATCTCGTCAGCTTTTATCCCTCAGCAGTGACCTTCCGCGAGTGCGTTAAGCCTACAGAAACAGCATTTGTAATTAATCTATTTCCATAAGATTAGCATGTCAAATGTCACAGGGATCCGTGTAAGATCCCTTCGGAGCCTCAAATCCTTTTGTCCCAATGGCTTTGAACCCGTGGCGGTGTCAGCAGCGAGCAAAGAGCCCGGCGGGGGCTCCCCACGGACCCTCCCCTGCCGCGGAAATCCTGGGCTCGGTCGGGGCTGCCCAAATCCCGGCCCTGCTCCATCCCCCGGCGCAGACGAGGCCAAAGCGCCGCGGAGATCGCCCCGGGAGGGGGGACAGGCCCTGCAGGGCCGAGGGCGGGGCCCTCACCCCTGCTCTGCTCCCAGCTCCCCC
>VZRO01004994.1:159257-172580 GCA_013397915.1 Daphoenositta chrysoptera | reverse complement strand
GCGGCTTTTCCTTTCCCGAGACCAGCCTGTGACCGCCGCTTCCTCGGGAATGCTCGCGCCGGCCCCGCTCTTCCCGAATTCCCGGGATTAACGCGGACAGGGCACAGACTGGCGGCTCGGAGGAGCCTCAGCCCAGCGCGGCGATGTGGGCACCGCCCGGATCATCCCCGCTACCGGCACCGGCACCGCCCGCATCACCCCCGGTACCGCCCGGATCATCCCCGGTACCGGCACCGCCCGGATCATCCCCGGTACGGCCCGCATCACCCCCGGTACCGCTCGGATCATCCCCGGTACCGGCACCGCCCGGATCATCCCCGGTACGGCCCGCATCATCCCTGGTACCAGCACCGAACGAATCCTCCCCGGTTCCGGCACCACCCGAATCATCCCCGCTATCGGCACCATCCTCATCACCCCCGGCATCAGCACCACCGTAATCATCTCTGAATGATTGCATCGCCCGAATCATCCCCCCGGTACCACCCAAATCCTCCTCCCCCGGTACCACCCAAATCCTCCCGGTATCGGCACCATCCTCATCCTCTCCCGTACCGTCTGGGGCAGGCTCCAGCCCCGTCCCTGCCGAGCAGCGCAGGCGGGATGGGACACGGGGGCAGCTCCAGGCTTTGCCCGGTTTCCTTCCCCTGGGGATGGAGGAGCTGAAATCCCTTCTCCTGTTCGGAAAGGCTGGGAGAGCTTGGGGCGGTTAACTTGGAGAAGGGAAGGGACAGCTCAGAGCCCCTTGCAGGTCCTAAAGGGGTTCCAGGAGAGCTGGAGAGGGACTGGGGACAAGGGATGGAGGGACAGGACACAGGGAATGGCTTCCCACTGCCAGAGGGCAGCAATGGATGGGATATTGGGAATTAGGAATTCTTGGCTGGGAGGGTGGGGAAGGGCTGGGGTGGAATTCCCAGAGGCTGCCGCTGGATCCCTGGCAGTGTCCACGGCCAGGTTGGACATTGGGGCTTGGAGCAGCCTGGGAGAGTGGGAGGTGTCCCTGCTGTGGCAGGGGTGGGAATGGATGGGCTTTGAGGTCCCCCCCAACCCAAACCACTCTGGGATTCTGTGCTTCTCACAGCAGGGGCAGCAGAGCTCAGGGATGGTTTGGGCTGAGACTTCCAATATAAAAAGCATAAACAGGAGTATTTGTAGAATATTTTAATATTCTCCGTCCAGCTCTCCTCTCACTGTGCTGACCCTCCCTGCTCAAAGCTGGAGTGTCTGTGATCCCCCTGTACCCACATCCACACCCCGGGCGGTTTGGAGCTGCTGGATCCGGATTTCCAGCACCCCCTGGTGACTCAAACATTTCTCCATGCTGGGAGCAAGGAAAGCAAACACTTCCTCTGGCTGTGGATTTCCTGGCAGGACATTACCTTTTAATGTAGGGAATTTAGGGAAATACATCCTTCTGTTCATTCCTGAGACACACAGGGAGGGATGGCTGAAGCTTCAGGTGCATTTTTAACCCCAGAGCTGGGCTCAGCACCCCACAGCCTCTCCCCACTGAACCCCATGTGACAATGGCACAGCNCTTCCCCACCCTCCCAGCCAGGAATTCCAAATTCCCAATATCCCATCCATCCCTGCCCTCCGGTAGTGGGAAGCCATTCCCTGTGTCCTGTCCCTCCATGCCTTGTCCCCAGTCCCTCTCCAGCTCTCTTGGAGCCCCCTTTAGGCCCTGGAAGGCCACAATGAGGTCACCCCAAAGGCTGAACAATCCCAACTCTCCCAGCCTTTCCATAGATATGCCCCATTTTCCAGGGCAATAATCAGTGTTAAAATCCCAGTGCTCTGATCCTGTGTTTGCTGAAGCTGGAGCTTGTCCAAGTGCATTAATAATAAATTAAAGGATTTGATCATAAATAACCTGGAAAAGTGGGGAAGAAGGGGCAGCAGCCATGGAATGGGGACAGAGGCAGGAGTAGCTCCGGAGGCTCCAGCACTGAGCACCAGACAGACCAGGATTTCCCGGGTTTATTTTCCTGAAGGGCTTCACGTCCAATGAAATCATCACAACAACGCTCAGAGAGCACAAGAGCAACACCCTGGGAGCTGCCAGAGAATCCCAACACAGATCAGCTCTCGTCCCATGGAACTCAGAAGCTGCTTTTGTAAATAAAACAAAACCAGGATGTTGCTGCTAAAAAAAAAAAAAAAAAAAAAAAAAAAAAAGTACAGGTAAAACCACAAAACTCCAGGGATCGGTGTTTACCCCCAAGCAAAGAACTCTGGCCAAGCCCGAGTACAAAATTCCCTGTACAGTTATTAAATCCTGCTAAAATCTGAGTTTTCCTTGGGTTTAAAACACCACATAAGGAAAAAAGAAAAATAAAATTATCATCCAATGCTTTGTGTTTTGGATCAATGGAAAGAATTTAGGGCAATTCCGGATGTTTCATAGTTCCATACAGTGAATAGGGATTTACAGGTGGGAAGTTCACTGAAGTAATGCTATCTCCCAGAAAAATGTTTGTAATGTGGACAAAAATTTCAGCAGATCCTGGAAGGAAAGCATTCCTAGGAGGAGAGGCTGGCAAGCAGCTTGTAGATAAGTATCTTTAAAAAAGCAGAAATTCTGAGCTGTATGGACACAAATAAACTAATTTAAACCCACTGTCCGGGGCTTTACAGACAGATTCAGAGATAATGAACTGGGACTGGGTAATAACTGGGAGCTGGGACATCTCAGCTGCAGGGCCTTGGTTTTCCAGCTCCCAGCCGGACATTCCCATGGCATTCCTGAGTTCTAACCCAGCTTTACCCCGATTGTTGTGTCTGGTCTCCCTCTGCCTGAGCACTGAAGGGACAGGACAGGAGTGCCGGGACAGGAATGGGGGTGGAGGGAATTTAAGGGATGTGATCCCTGAGCTGATCCATCTCTAGGAAAGGAGTTCATCCCAAAACAGCAGGAAAAATCATTGGGCATTGCTCCTGCACAGTAAAAACCAGTTCCTGCTGCTCTCTGCAGTGTAGCCGTGTCACATCCCACAGCACAGGGTCCGTCTGGGACATCATTCACCTCAGCATCTCCTCTGACCTCGTTCCAAGGGAAGAATTCCCCATGGAAAGGGGTGGAACAAGGTATTCTTTAAAGCCCCTTTCACCCCAAACCATTCTGGGGTTTCTCATTCCCACAGCTTGGGGAAAGGGAATAAAACATTCTGCATTTTTCCGTGCTTTGACTTCCATAAGTAAGAGATGTTGGTATAAATTATCACCATAACATGGATTTTTTTGTTCTGATTGATGGGTTTTTTTAATGATGTTTTTGTTGTTTATGGATTTTTAGTTGTGATCCATCCCTGGAAGTGCCCAAGGCCAGGCTGGACATTGGGGCTTGGAGCACTCTGGGACAGTGGGAGGTGTCTCTGCCATGGCAGGGGTGGGATGAGATGGGATTTAAGGTCCCTTCCAGCCCAAACCATCCTGGGATTCCACAGTTCCTTCTCCTCCCCATACACAGACCTGCAAACACAGCCACGGAGCCCCTCCTGTCCTGCCCACAGATGCCCTGGAATAATTAAATCAGGTTTTTATGGCTGTCACTGGAATCCCTGGGGGTCAAATGAACAATTCCAGTGTTTTCAATGCAGTTTCTTTGATTTAAAGTCCTGCTCAGTTCCACCAAATCTGAAGGCGTCCTGCAGGATTTTATGGTCTGTGCCAACACCTGGGATCTCTGAATGATGTTTTATGGTGCCAACACCCTCCCAGATTGGTGAAATCCCAGCGTTTGGGATAGAAGAACAGGAGCAGCCCTGGCTGCAAGCAGCTCTGCAGGAATTCAGGATAAATCCAGAGCACTCAACCCTCCCCATTTAGCAAAATCATAAAGAAATGGCTTTTAAAGCAACTACTTCAAATATTATTGCACCTTTCAAAATAACACTGCATGGGCTTGGAAAACAAACACTAAACATGTTAAAATAAAGGGAAAGGAAACTCTGGAGGCAAAAAAATTTCTCAGTAGGAGGCCTGGCAATGGGCACACAGACACCACACAAATTCAAGGTAACTGAGATCAGAGGACAATCAAAAATGTGCTAAATCAGTTAAATTCCATTTTAAGTGATGGTTCTACACCACAGCATCACTTTCTCTCTCTCTCTGGTCCAGTTTTCAGTGAGTTCAGGGCTGCCACCCAGTGGGATTGGGGTTAATCCCAGGATGTACCCCTTAGCAGGACACACATTTGGGATGAGCCTTCTCTTCACACCCTGCACTGGAGTGAAAGGCAGAGCTGCCTGAGGAACCCAAGCTGGGATCCCCCCATTTGTGAGAATAGGAACAATGAACATAAATCTGATTAAAACCCTACTAAAACACCCAAGAGGGAGCTCATTCCACAGGGGGTGAGACTGCAGAGCTGCAGAGGCACGGGGGGGATGGAGCAAAGAAGAAACCAAACCAGTGGAACAATCCAAACATGCTTTATGCACTGAAATCAGGAACAGCCTTGTGGGTACCCCTACATTTAGCACCATTGTGAGATGGGAACACTCAGAGGGAGCAATCGTACAATCCTTGAGAAAACAGGGACACGAGCGCGCTGGGGAGAAGGATGGGATGGGCTGGCTTGGAGGTTTTATTGGGTATCATGCTAGGAATGCTGCTGCTGTGATTGCTCCTCGCATTCCAACTGAAAGCACACAGCAGGATGAAGTCAGTTCATCTAGCACTCGTTTCTCCACAAGAAGGAAACAGAAGGGAAAAGTTAAAAATGCAAACTCTCTTCATCAGATCCGAAAATGTCACAAGGAGGCAACAAATTTGCCTTGTAAATGTCTCCAAGGATCATCCCAGCCCTCCTAGCAGGAAGCAGGTGACAAAGGAGAGTACAGGCAACATCCTATGGCATTTATTATTTACAAACCTTGAGATACAGAAACAAGGCAGCCCTTGAGTTACTGGTCATAAAAAACCCCGTGAAGCACTGGCGCTCTCCCCGTGTGCACACACAGCCAGGGATCGGCACCCCTGCACTCACCCCACACTCTCACCCTGCTCCACCCCAGCACAGGGAACTCCACATTCCAGAGGAGGAAGAGACAAAAGCTCTAGAAAGGGTTGGATGGACAGATTTCCAACTGGATCCCAGTTCTCTCCCAAATCCACTGCCACGAGCAGGGTGCCAGCCGAACCCAGCCGGACGCTCAGCTTCCCACCCTCTGCTCCTGCGGTAACAAAGGGTAACTGCGGGAAGGACCGAACCCCCCTCGTTTCCATGCCAAGCCGAGCCGCAGCGCCGGAGCCGCCGCTCCCGCGGGATCGCCGTGCAGCAGGATCAGCTCCAGCCGAGGCCAGGTGCGAGCGGTCGGTGCCTCAGAGGGCGGTGAGGCCGAAGTTGCAGCGGCAGTACATCATCCCTGCCGAGTCCAGCCACGAGTCCGAGATGGGCTCGTACCGCTGCACCGTGTTCAGGTAGGACGAGCCCGAGTGCCCCCCCACCACATACAGGTGGTTATCGATCACTGCCGCCCCCACGCCTGCGGACGAGAGGACGGCGTCAACACCTCTGGGAATCGCTGGGGTTTCGTTCCCAACTGCAATCACCGCCCTCCACCCAGAGCCTGACCCCAGAGTCCTCACAGTCTAAAGAAAAGGGGTGTAAATGAGGAGCACTCCCTGTTCAGGTCTGTGCTGTTCTCGTCCCCTCTCCTGTGATAAAACAACCAGGGCCCCTTGTCAGGGAGACTGTGGGATAGAATAATGGAATATCCTGAGTAGGAAGGGACCCACAGGGATCATTCCAGCCCCTGGCCCTGCACAGACACCCCAACAATCCCACCCTGGGCATCCCTGGCAGTGCTGTCCAAATGCTCCTGGAGCTCTGCCAGCCTCGGGGCTGTGCCCATTCCCTGGGGAGCCTGGGTAGTGCCCAGCACCCTCTGGGGGAAGAAACTTTCCCTTATCTCCAGCCTAACCCTGCCCTGGCACAGCTCCAGCTGCTCCCTCAGATCCTGTCCCTGCTCACAGGGAACAGCAATGGGAGCTGCCCTGAGGAGGAGCTGCACCACAACCCTGCACCCCTGAGCCTCCACACCCAACAAAGTACAGCAGAACAGTGACCAAGAACTGCTGAAACCCATCACTGCTGAAATCACCAAAAAAACAAGAGGTAGAATTACTACTTCCTATTACTTTTGTTACAGCTCAGTATAAATAAGCTGAACTTGGGGAAATCAAGATCCTTCCCCAGAGCTGCTGAAGTGACCTTCACCCACAGATGGAGTCCCTGCCACTCTCCCTGCAGCTTCTACCAGCTCAGAGGGATCATTTCTGCCATGTCCCACCTGTCCTGGGCTCCTTCATGGGCCGGCACACCGTCCACTGGTTCTGGTGGGGGTCGTATCTCTCGATGCTGGACAGGTGGGACACCCCGTTGTGTCCCCCCACCACGAAGATGAAGCCCAGCATGACCCCCACCCCAAAGTTTATCCTTTTGTCAGCCATGGAGGCCACGGTCTCCCAGGAGTTCTTGCTCGGGTCGTAGCGCTCCATGCTGCAAGGAAAACACAGCTGTGAGCCCGAGATCTCAGGGGTGGGGATTCACTGCAGGGGTGTCACAGGTAGAGCTGTGAGCCCGGGATCTCAGGGATTCACTGCAGGGGTGTCACAGGTACAGCTGTGAGCCCGGGATCTCAGGGATTCACTGCAGGGGTGTCACAGGTAGAGCTGTGAGCCCGGGATCTCAGGGATTCACTGCAGGGGTGTCACAGGTAGAGCTGTGAGCCCGGGATCTCAGGGATTCACTGCAGGGGTGTCACAGGTAGAGCTGTGAGCCCGGGATCTCAGGGGTGGGGATTCACTGCAGGGGTGTCATAGCTACAGCTGTCTCTGCCAGGCAGAATTACCACTCAGGAATAACGGAATACAGAAGGAAAGGGCTGATGGGCACAGGACTGGGATTAATGAGGCTGCCCAGGGGGCTTTGCTGGTGCCCAGGTGGCCACAGGGATCCCCCCAGCACTTACGTGTTCATGTGGGCAGGCCCATACCCCACAATGGAGACAGCAGAACAAGGACTAATGAAGCTCATCCAGAATCTATCAGGGATTATTTTGGCTGCTCAGGGGAGCTTTGGTGGTGCCCAGGTGAGGACAGGGAACCCCCCAGCACGTACCTGTCCATGTGGGCAGGGCTGTGCCCCTGATGAGCACAGGACAGGGATTAGTGAGGCTGCCCAGGAGGGTTTTGGTGGTGCCCAGGTGGGCACGGGGTCACCCCCAGCACGCACCTGTTCATGTGGGCAGGGCCATACCCCCCGATGGCATAAATCATCCCGTCCAGCACGGCAGCAGCGAAGCAGCTCCGCGTCCTGCTCATGGGGGCCACCAGCTGCCACTCCTTGACCTTGGGGATGTACTTCTCCACGCTCCTCAGGTAGGACTGGCCGTCGTAGCCGCCCAGGGCGTACAGCTCCCCGGCCAGCACGGCCACGCCCAGCGTGCTGCGGCTCTCGAACATCCTCTCCAGGGAGCTCCACGTGTTGGTGTCAGGGTCCCAGCACTCCACGGAGCTCTCGTGCTTCCTGTAGCTGATGCCCTGGCACACGTGCGTGGCGATGCCGCCCACCACGTAGATCTTCTGCTCCAGCACGCAGATCCCAAACTCGTAGCGCGGGATGCTGAGAGGGGCCAGGCCAATCCACGAGTCGTTCTGGGGGAAATACATCTCCATGCTGGAAGGGGAGAACAAGGAACAGCTGAGCAAAATATGGACCAAAATATGAACCAGCGGAAAATATGATCCCAAAGGGAAGAGTAAACACAAAAAAAACCAAAGCCAAAGAAATAGGAGAGAGAAGAGCAAATTAGAGAGGGGGAAGCACACATCTATATTTACAAATACACATTTAGAAACTACAACTTGCAGTTTATAAATACGTATTTTACATGCACTCTGTAATTTAAACAGAATGTCAATGTAGCACAAACTAACCTGAAAAATCTGTCTTTTAAACAGGTTTTTTCTTTTAACAGCATTATAAATCTTTTAAATCTTAAAATAGCATCTTCTTTTAATTATACTCAGTGTGAGAACACGGTTAGTCTAGCTTGCCCCATATAAAGTCCAACCAATCTACCTGAATAGTTTAATTAATAAATTACCTAAATAATTAAGAGGCTATCTGGTACAGAGGACACATGATCTGTTCAAAAACCATACAGGAGCATGAGGCCCCTGGAAAGCTGACAGGCACTAAGAGCTCAGAAACAGGAGCTGCTGAAACACCAGAGAATAGAGATTAAACATTTTCTAAGTAATTTCATTACTATGAAGCACCAAAAAAATGAAAATAATCCAAATTCTATTGGTAGGCTACATTTTTATAATCATTGAAGAAGGTAGGAAAGAAGCAGAGCTGAAGAATATCAGAGAATGACTTTCTTCACTCAAACACTTTTTATGAAGCACAAAACCCCCTTTAATTTTTAGGTCTATAAACCCAACAATTCCCAGCAACAAGATCTGGTTTAATACAAGTGACTATCATTGGGAAAATGAACTTTAAATGATTTTGACATCTCTGAACACAAGTAAAAGAACACACAGCTCTTCCCAGGTTTTTAAATGTGTTTCTCTGTGCAAGCACAGAACTGTCACAGAAAAGAATATCCCAGAATATTATCCAGGATCCATCTGTGGAACCAGTTTAGGCAGTCTGCCTGGGCACAGAGAACACTCCTGGGGCTGATAAGAGCACACTCAAGATCAAAGCTCTTCCTGTGTATGTATAAATGTATATTTGTATACGTGTACATAAACAACCCACACACAGTTTAACCACCAGCTCTGGGAATGTTAATCCCATGTTCTAAGCAAACCCAGCCACACCAGCTAGGGGGACAAAGCTCTTTTTCTCTCTCTTTGGTTCCTTCTACTCCCAGGATGAGCCTCAGGGATGCTCTCCAGGAACTGAGCAGGTTCATTCTGGAATGCAGGTAGAGGAGGAGGGGCACTCACCTGTTCCTGCCAGCACAGACAGGGACACCTGCTCGGCAGCTGGGATTAAAGCCAGGGTCACATCACGATCCAGAACTCCTTCATGGAATCCCAGGATCCCTGAGGTTGGAAAAGCCCTCCCAGCCCATCGAGTCCAAGCTGTACCTGATGCCCACCTTGTCCCCAGCCCAGAGCTCTGAGTGCCACCTAGAGGAATCCCTTGGGCACCTCCAGGGATGGGCACTCCAAACCTCCCTGGGCAGCCCCTGCCAAGGCCTGAGCACCCTTTCCATGGAGAAATTCCTGCTGATGTCCCACCTGAGCCTCCCCTGGCCCAGCCTGAGGCCGTTCCCTCTCCTCCTGTCTCTGTTCCCTGGGAGCAGAGCCCGACCCCTCCCTGGCTGCCCCCTCCTGTCAGGGAGTTGTAGGGAACACTCCTCCTGAGCCTCCTTTCTCCTCCTTCACTCTACTCTGCTTAAGTCTGTTTTAATTCCAAGGCTTTTTGAATTATCAGGAAGCATATTTGTCATATATTGAGTTAATCTTTATGACTTGTTTGAAATAATAATAAATCAGGGGGAAAATTAAGTAAAATGAAAATACCTGGAGGGAAAAATAAGAACTGTACAAATTTTAATTAACCACGTTATTAACTCAATCAGCAGAATGAGAATGATTTCAGAGCTTTTTGTTTGCACAAACAAATGTCTGGCACAAACAAAACCCCCTAGCATTGCAAGTTACTAATGAAATAAAAAACCATTTTGAATTTGGGGCTCATCCTTGTTAAAAAAAAAAAACCTACTGAAGAGTTTTTATGAGGGAAAGCACCAACTACACCTTGCAAACTCTGGTGGGACTCACAGGTCTCTTCCAACCTCAGTGACTGGGGGGATCCCAGCCCCCACTGCCCGTGTCCCACTGCCCCCCGGGCCATTGCTCACCTCTCCAGGCAAGCGAAGAGCCCGGCCTTGCCCCCCACGGCACAGAGCACCTTGGGGGCGCAGCGGGGCCGCGTCAGCAGCATGGTCTGGTGGGACAGTCTGTGCTCGGGCATGAAGTGGTACTTGAGGGCCTCGTTGAGCAGGTGCTTGCAGGTGTGGTCGTCCCGGATCAGGTGGTTGGCCTCGTAGAGCCGCGTCAGGAACTTGACGCTGAGCAGGGGCAGGCGCACGCAGTGCAGCAGCTGCGCCAGGTACTTCTGCCGCTCCTGCACGTCGTACTTGATCCAGGACTCCAGCGCGTAGAACACCGTCTCCTCCGTCACCACGTTCAGGCAGTCGTTGGACACGATCTCGTCCAGCTCCGAGTGCGTCAGCTCGAAGAACTCCTCGGTCTGGCACACGTCCTCGAAGTTCTGGCAGATGAACTTGTTGGCCGCCAGGTACAGCTCGTGGCAGCCGTAGGTCTCGGCGAAGCGCGAGATGCCGATGCAGTTGCCGGGGTCCAGCTGGCTCTCCAGGAAGGCGCAGCACTCCTTCACCACCAGCTTGACCTGCAGCAGGTTGGCGGCAGGCAGCAGCGACTCCACGGTGTCCTGGGAGATGAAGACGGTGCCGGTGTAGGCGTACTCCACGATGGCCTGCAGCGCCGCCTCGTCCACGCACTGGAACTCCACCTCAGCGTTCTCCTTCTCCGACAGGTTCCCGGTGAACATGGCCTTGAAGTAGGGGCTGATGCTGGCCAGCACCACCTTGTGCGCGTGGATCTTGGCCTCGCCCACGCGCAGCACGATGTCGCAGAGCTCCTGGTGCTGCCGCAGGAGGTTGAGGCCCTGCAGGAGCTGCTCCGAGTGCAGCGGGGTCAGCTTGGCCAGCAGGAAGGGCGGGGACGACGGGTCCATCTGGGAAACACAGTTTGGGATGTGTCACTGGACATTTATGTTACTGAGACATGCCACACGTAACAGTTAAAAGGTATTTTTCCATTTTGGTTTTTATCTTATAAGGTTTGTTACTTCCCAATTCCCCATTCAACCCTTACATGCTATGCTTTTTTTATGCAACTTAAATCCAAGACCTTAAAATGTTCATTAATAGTCTATGCTAGATTCAACTCTGAATTTAAAAAAACCACACAATCATCTTTTTTTTTTCTGTTCTGGAGTAAAATATCTCTGATCTGGTTGTTGGGGTGTCTGTGCAGGGACAGGAGCTGGATCGATGATTCCTGAGGATCCCTTCCCATTGAGAATATTCTGTGATTCCGCATCAAGCGTTTGAGAGAACTGAGCAGTGACTGAAATAAAAATAAACAGAAATAACTAAAGAAGAGAACCAGCTTATTTGAGACAAAGTTTTAAAAGTTCTCAAACTCCTTTTGTGTAGTTCAATTCCTGCCTGCTTAGTGCTCCTGGGGAGCAGCCCAGTCCTGCTGAGCCTTTCTCTGGCCAGGCTCTGGCAGGGAGCAGCTTCCCTTTCCCATTTCAATTCCCATTCCCTGCCTTCCCTCTGCAAACCACCCCCACAGAGCCAGCGGGGCTGGAGCAGATTCCAGCACAGAGGAGCACGGAGAAGGGGGAGATCCTCACCTCATCTCACCCTGAGGCTTCCACCATGACAGGAAATCCCTGCTGGAACAGTTTCAGCCTCCGGAGAGCGCAGAGCTGCCCAGGTGACCAGGGCCCAGGGGGACAGGCTGAGCACCCTGGAATTCTCAGCACGTCCCCAGCACTGCCAGCTGCCCATGCTCCCCAGGAACACCAGGAGTGCAGAGGGGAGGATCCTCACTCCTCCACAGCTCCACAAAACTCCTCTTCCCCAAAGTTCCCGTGTGCATCGTGACACTGGAGCACTCGGATACCTGCTCTAATTTCAGCTCCGTGAGCATTCCCAGGGTGCAGCAGCTCTTTATTCAGCCCCCAGCACTGCACTGGTGAGAGGTGGAGGGTAGGAAAGCGTCAGGATCCTGGGCCACGAGCAGAGAATCCCATTGTTCTACAGGGAACACGGCA
Source organism: Daphoenositta chrysoptera (assembly GCA_013397915.1). Classification (NCBI taxonomy): domain Eukaryota; kingdom Metazoa; phylum Chordata; class Aves; order Passeriformes; genus Daphoenositta; species Daphoenositta chrysoptera. The sequence continues at coordinate 160,675 of VZRO01004994.1, read as the reverse complement.
ACCACCCCACTCCTGAGCTGAACAGCTTTTGATTTGCAAAATGATCTTCAAGATCTCGCTTCTTTTATCTTAATAATAAGTTCATCATTTGTATAGCTCCTTAACTGACACCTCACTTGCAGGGGAGCCCACTTAAAAGTGCTTAATTTGAAATAATTAAACGGGTTGCCAACGTTTAAATACGGAATACAATAGCAGTGACAGGGAAGGGAAGGCTCACAGCTGGGGATGGAAAACCTCTTACCCATGAAGAGATAAATAAGCTCCCCTATTATCACTCTACACTGGAAAAAATAACTGAAAGAGACTAATTTAAGCACATCTGCAAAAGGCAAGATCATAGACAACAATATTCTCCCTATCACAAATTTGCAGCAGAAATTATACATGGAAGAATTTAAAAATTAAAATGATAAAATAAGCCTGTCCAGCAGCTAAAACCCTTTATTCCCCTTTTGTGTTCGTAATCAGTTCCATACAAACACACAGAAAACAGGAAAGACAGGACAGCAGCACATGGAAAAAGGAATGGTCACAGCTCCGCTGCAAAACCTTCCAAAACACCCCAAAATAACTATATTTAAGTTATTTTGCAGCAATAAAGCTTCATGTACCACCCTGGTAGAACCTCTCACACTTCCTGAATGGCCGGGCTCGTCCACACCATGGATTTGCTGTTACTTATTTTAATGTTTAGCAAGAAATCAGCAGCTGGAACACGAAGCAGCCCTGCAATCGTATCCCAGCCCAGCGATCCGTGCTCACAGCACACACCAAATGGTCACCCCCAGGCTCTGGGGTATCAGAGGCTTCCAGCCCGTGGTTCAAACTTTTCTGGAACAGCACCAGTTACTGAAAATAAAGAGGTTAACCAGCAGAGCAAACACCTGAGCTGAGGGATCTGGGCGCGCTGAGAACCAGCGTGTGCAGCAGAGCGCATCGGCTCCTGCGTGGGGCAGCAGCAGGAAGGACTGCGGGCACCTCCCTGCCCCGAGCAGGAACCGGGGCGCTCGCCAGGCGCCGATCAGGGGGGTCGGGGCAGGGGAGCCGCTGGGCTGGGACTGCCCACACAGCGCCGGCCCCGAGCGCCGGGCTGAGCGCGGCTCCCGCAGCCGGGCGAGAACCAAAAGCGCCAGCAGAGCGAGCCGTGCTGACGGGACTTCTGCTCTCCCCGTGGCTGGGCTGAGCCCCGCCGCCCGAGCTCCGCTCCCAGCCGCGGGCAGCGCCGGGGGCAGAGGCAGGTCCCGCCCGGGGACGGGGCTCGGAGCACCCCGCTCTGCGAACCGCGTCCCTGCCCGAGCTCCCTTCCGACCCAAACCACGCCGCGTCTCTGCGGCTCCACCACTCTCCGCTCACACGGGGGTCTCCCCGCGCCGAGCGGGCCCCCCGCGCACCCTCAGCCGCTCCCGCTGCATTCG
>VZRO01004994.1:125889-157898 GCA_013397915.1 Daphoenositta chrysoptera | reverse complement strand
GGCGCTGGGCCCCGGCAACACCGGCGCGCTGCTCCGCGCCCTGGATGCGGTGGAGCTGCGGCCCGGCGGCGCGGGGGTCGCGCACGCCGTGCAGGCCCGGCTGGCCAGGAAGGTGCTGCCCAGGCTGGGCGAGCAGGGACTCGTGGAGTACGGCGTGCCCTCGTCCTCCTCCGGCCACTGCCGCGGGCCCTGCCACCCGCCCGGCGCCGACACCGAGTGGCTGCTGATGGGCAGCAGGAGCCGGAGCGCGCACAGCCACTGCGGGCACCCCGCCGGCCAGGGCGCGCTGCACGGCCCCGCGTGTGCCCAGCGCGGACCGAGCCCCAGGAGAGTCCTGAGTGCCGGCAGAGGCAAAAACAAGCTTCCCTGGGAGAGCGAGCTGGCTGCGGACAGGGAAGGCGGCTCGGGGGTCAGGATGCCTGTCACGAAGGGTGTGGAGCCGGTATGTAACTCCCTGGGTGCCTTTAAGGCATTTCCAGAGGGAGGATGGAAGGTTGTCAGAGGCTTGTTAAGTGAGAGGTATTTGGGAGGTATGGCTGCTGTTTTATGTGTATGGATTTGTACACTCAAATCGCTCTGGGAAGGTAAATTTGGGAATTCCTTTTGTCAGATTCAACCAAGCAACTTACCAGACTACTTATCACTTACAAAAAAAATATATAAATCTTTTTTTGAGGTTAGTTGGACTCCCTGAGACACTTTTCAGGTTTGACGGTAGTGACATGACTCTGACATGTCAGCGATGACAGGTGAACCTCTGGGAATGAGCACAAAAGTGGGGGAAACAGCCTTTATTTGTATATTTGTGTTTGAGAGCATGGGGCTGACCGCAGAGACTTTCCTGTTTGGGGCAAAACTGAGCAATTCCTTCAGCTCAGGCTCTGAAGGCAGAGCTCCAGGGTGGGGCTGAGCCAGGGCTCCTACGGATAAACCTGGGGACTGCCAAATGCCTGTGTGGCTCTTGCTCCCTTGGGCTGATCCAACCAGGAAAATTGTAGGTCAGGCTGGAATAACGATTCTGGTTGAGTTTGGGTGTAATCACCTACTGACCACGTCGGCAGCTGGAAAGGGGAGGAACCTCTGGAAAATTGTCCAGGTCGTTTTTCCTTTGCCAGTGGTTCTGTGATGTGTTTTGGATAGCAAACATGGGGGTGTATCTGTGTGTGGTGGTTTTTCTGTTGTGTTTTGGGGGGTTTTTTAAGTGGACACGTCTGAATTATCCTAACTTGATCTCCTGTGAAGGAGCTGAAGCAGAGCTCCTCAGGAAATCAGAGGCTGTCCAAAAGGAGATTCCTCAGTGCCACATTTACGTACTCAGATTTTAATTCTCAGTTGCTTGGTAACTTGCTGCTGTGCTGGATGAGGTCATGGACAGCGAGTGTTCCTCTGCAGCCTGACTGTGGGGCAGGCTCTTAACGAAATAAATTCAGTGAATGTTTCTGTACTGTCAGACCTAGAAGTTCATGCCTAGACTTGAATGCAGACATGTTCATCCCTTGGTGCCTGTGTAACCTTTCCTGAAGCTCCTGAAGACACCTGTATCTTCCTGAGCTGATGAATCAGGCAATAATTTCCCATAGGATATCCACAGGCAGGGTCTGGAAAAGAAGATGTGTAGGAAACACCTCTGGAGCAAGAAGGGTTTCCTTTTTGGAACAGTTTTTCAGTATTAACTAATACAGCTTGTAAAAAACCCAGTTATTTGCCAGTGTTCTCCTGGCAGGTTGGGCTGAGCCCGGTGCTGCTGCTGGTGGTGTTTTTCTGTAGCTGTGAATAAAAAGCGAGTTAATACAGGCACCAACACCTGGCTGGGGCTTGGAAAGGGGGAACATTCTCTGCCTGGGACAGCCCCTCTCCAGAGAAGTCAGGGAGGGAATCTGGGAATGGTCCTTTTGTGAAAGGAATGAACCTTTTGTACCCGTGTTTGTGTTTATCCCTGTACAGTGGGAGGGGTTTCCAGCCCTGCCGGGAGGGAGAGAAGGCAATTAGCATATGGATTCTGTTTGGTTGGTGTGTAAAGTGCGTTTGGAGGTGGGGTAAATCATCAAATCCTGAAATTGTTTGAGTGAGAAGGGACCTTAAATCCCATCCAGCGCCACCCCTGCCATGGGCAGGGACACCTTCCACTGTCCCAGGCTGCTCCAAGCCCCAGTGTCCAACCTGGCCTTGGACACTGCCAGGGATCCAGGGGCAGCCACAGCTGCTCTGGGCACCGTGTGCCAGGGCCTCCCCACCCTCCCAGCCAGGAATTCCTAATTCCCAATATCCCATCCATCCCTGCCCTCTGGTAGTGGGAACCTGGTTTGGCACAGGATGAATTGGAGTCCTGTTGGCCAGACCCCAGTTACTGTAAAGGACACTTAAAACATGGGAATATTTACCTGATTGCTGTAGTTGACACCTCTGCTGTCCCTTCACATCCTGATCTTTTGTCTGAAACTCTCCAGGGCAGGGGACACTGTTGTCCAGTGATGCTGGAGACCAGAGGGAATGCCTGGAGCTGGGCCAGGGCAGGCTCAGGCTGGAGATCAGGGAAAGGTTCTTCCCCCAGAGGGTGCTGGGCACTGCCCAGGCTCCCCAGGGAATGGGCACAGCCCCGAGGCTGCCAGAGCTCCAGGAGCGTTTGGACAGCGCTGCCAGGGATGGACAGGGTGGGATTGTTGGGGTGTCTGGGCAGGGCCAGGGGTAGGGCTGGGTGATCCCTGTGGGTCCCTTCCAGCTCAGGATATTCCGGGATTCTGCCTCGGATGCAAGTAGGTGAATTGTGTTTTCACTCGTGGCGCACTGGGAACGTAAACCTGGCTGGTGTTCCTTGTACTGAAGACATTCCAGGAGCTGTGTAAGTCAGGCTCTTGTCCCTGGGGCATCCAGCAATCAGGGTGTGTGGGAAGTTAGCCCTGGATCTGCCCTTAACTCCTTCAGTAAGGAAAATTCATTTATCATGCATAAATCTCAGGTAGTCCACTTGTTTCTGGACATGTCAAATATTAATTATTAATTCAGACATTCCTTTGAAACAAATTTGCTTAAAAATTAACTTTTGGAGTAATTCTGTGGCTGAAAGGATGCATGAAAGTAGCTTAATGTTTAAAGCTGTTTCCCTGCCAATATTTTTAGGGTCATGTTACACAGTGATTGTCCAAGGCTGTGTCTAGACTTTCCTGATCAGATAAGATGTGAGTAGAACATGTGTAAGTTAATGTGTACTAAAAATAACAGGTAGATAAGGCACATTTACTTCAGGGGTTTGTCTGGCAGCCTCTCTGGAGAGCTGTGGATTCTCCATCCCTGGAGGTGTTCAGGTGTTCAAGGACAGGTTTGAATGTTGGATATTGCAGGGTAAGAGTTATCCCTGGGACACACAGACCCTGCAGGTCCTGGCCCTGCTGCTGGAGATACGTTTCTGTACCCAGAGGTTCCTTTTAGGGAAACTAGAGCATTTGAACATTTCACCAGACATTTAAGCCCTGTCACAAAGTTTGTGTGAACTCCCCTAACTGCGGTGTTGGGCAACACGGTGTGGAATTCTTCTCATTTCCATATCGATCTGATAACTGGAGAACTTGATAGCTGGGCTTTGTGGAGGCCTCTGAGTGTTCAAATGACCTGGGAAATCAGATTTATGGAACAAAAACTCTTTGTTTTCTGAGGATCAGAGGGACACGGAGGGTGCCCTGTCTGTGGGATAAAGGTGTCCCTTCATTAGGGGCTGAGGTGTCACTCTGGGACCTGAGCCCTTGTTTTTCTGGAGCTGGGAGAGGATTTTGGGGAGATACTGTTCTGTGTTTGTGTGGTGTTGGTCTCTTTCCTGGGAGAACGTTGTTGATGCTCCTGGGTGTTGGATTAGGAGCACCTTTGTTGTCATTCAGTGGCACAGCTGCACAGGGAAGGGACGCAGGGAGGGAATGTTTGCCTGTGATTCCAGGCCAGGCTGGACACTGGGGCTTGGAGCAGCCTGGGACAGTGTGTTCCTGCCCATGGCAGGGGTGGCACTGGGTGGCTTTGAGGTCCTTCCCAACCCAAACCATTCCATGATGGGTCACTCTCAAGGGCTGTGCTGTGACAACCAAGTTAACAATTCCTGTGGTGGATGGAATCAGGTATTTTCCAGCATTCTTGGAATTCAAAGGAATCTGCACCCTTTTGAGAAATCCTTTTGCTGAGATCTGCCATCTACTTCAGGGAAACATCTGGCAACTTTGGGTTTGCTTTATTTCCCACCACCCCCAAGCCTGTGTTTAGTGAATTTGCGATTCTGTAATTATAATTTGTGTCCAAGGAAGCAGAATTTTCATTCCTGGAGCTGTGATGGGAACAGCTGAGTGAAGCTGCACAGTCATGGCAGTGCTGGAATTTACTCCTTCTGCACATACTGCTTTATCTGTAGGGAAAAATGGGATGAGAGTTTATCCTGTACCAGCACCTAAGCAGAAAATTCTCTCTATCCCAGTTGAAACCAGGCTGTGGTGATTTGCACAAGGAACATTGAATTATGGGATGAATGATCTGTGGATGGAAAATTACGTTTGGTGATTGCAGGAGTGGGAATGCCAAGGTCTCACCTCTTTTATCCCAACTTGTAATAACCTGGAATAAACCACTTCATTTTCCTGCTGTTTTTTCCCTTCTGTGTCCCTCGGAGCCTGGTTTGGATGGAGGTTCCCTAAGTATTTCCCTGTGTGCTTTAAGCACATGTCCCAAAATCCTTCCAGGGCAAGCCTAATCCCTGCAGGCTGACTGAAAATTCCCTTTAGCTCTGGCTGTCCGGGACTTTTGATACCAAGTGTTCAGCTTTTGGGCATTTTGCTGGGTTTGCTTTGGATGCTTCAGGCTGGAGGCTGGGACATCAATCCCATTGGAGCCCGGGAAATGCTGGCAGTAAATCCGAGCGTGGTTTTGTAAGCAAAAACCAACATTTTGGCCAATTTGTTAACTACAAAACCCCTCCCAGGCCCAGGGAAGTTTTTCCTCCAGGAGATGATGTCCAGGTAGCTGTGGGCCTTGGAGCTCAGCTCCCTCTGGGAATTCCTTTTTAAAACACTGGATGGAAAAGCAGGGAAGTTGCTGCTTCCCTTATTTATTTCCTGCCACGGGTACCACGTGGGAGTGGAAGTTTCCTTTCTTAAGGGGAACAGAGGGAAGATAATTAAGAATATGTAATTAAAAAGTTTGAATTGGGAAGTTTATTTTTCCAAGAGGAGTCTTGTTGGTAGGATATGGAGATGGAATTTCTCTTGGCTTGGATGTGTATCTGGTGTCTCCTCTTTACTTGGAAAGGACCTGGAGATTTTGTTGGAACTCTGAGGTTTTTTTCTACATTTCATAACCTGTACTATTTTTCAGACTAGAAAATTTTCACACTAGACTACTGTGTCTACTGTGTGACTCAGTAAATGTTACAAGGATTTAAGAACATTTACTTTGTGCTCATTGTCATGATCCTCATCCCAAGTTTTCAGTTCTGTGCTTCATTTTGTGATGCTTTTGTGAAACCCCATTGCAATATTAACCCCTCAAAGATATTAAACCAGAGCATTTGGCTGCTGTTTGTGTGTCCCAGACATTGAACTGTTAAATTGATCTGTTAAATCACCCTGAGGTTCTCCTGGAGCAGGGAAGCTTTGGGACACCTGGGAGCTATCCCAGGGGTCTCTCCCTGTTCAGCACAACCTGCATTGTGTGGGCCAGGCTGGATTTAGGAGATAATGGAATTACAGGCTCGTGGAAAGCTGCAGTTCCATATTCCAGGAGTTTTCCCAGTCTGAGAATCCATCTTTGTGGTAAACTGAGATGCTCAGTGAAATTTAAAAATACATATATTTATAAATGACTGTATTTTGGATGTGTTAGAGTACAAATTCCCACATTTACACACCAGGATGTTGGATAAAGGAGTTTTGAGGCTGAACCTGGTGCTGCTCTTTCCACTGCTGAATAAATAAATATTTCCATTTCTGTTCAGACTCCTCCGTGTGCAGCCTTCTCTGTGAAAGGGGAGAGCAGCCTGGGAATGATTTAAATCACTGATTTTACTAATTAAATCAGAAATTTATTTAAAGAATTACTTTTTCTTTGCTAAATATTGGTATTATTGAGATTTTCTCCCTTCCTGTACCCAGTTCTCAGTAAAAGCTGCTGGTGTTGCCAGGTACAGCTTTTAGACTGGATCTGGAGTGTGTGGTTTGCAAAAAACTGTTCCACTCTGGGATTTTGGGGTTCTGTTGTCTATTCAAACATTTCCTCATCTAATGCACATAATTCAAAAGGTCAATGTTTAATTTTTTTAATTTAATTTTCAAAATACTGCAATTCTCTACCAGTTAATTTTGTTGGGTTTTTTTCCCCCTTTCAGCATGAGTAGTTTTAACCTGTATTTTAGTAAGACCTGGAAAACAGCTAAATTGCTTTCTAATGCTTAAAGTATTTGAATATTGGGTAGCTGGGAAAGTAAAGCTTGTATCAAAATGTTTGTAATTATGCTGTTTGCACAGGAGGGCTGTGCTTTCATTTCACACACAGTTTATTTTGCTTTTCCCTACAGTTGTCTGCATCCAATGATTTCCTTCACTCCCCGAAGCTCCGGCCCTCCCAAGGAATGCCAGCCAGTGAAGAGTTATTTTTCAGCAGGAAAAGAGCTTCCAGGACTTCACTGCAGCCCAGTGCAGAGCTGAGCTCGGAGCCTTCTGCCCGTGGTGCCGGTGAGTGGGGGCACAGGGACGTGCTGGAGCTGCCAAGGCAAAACAGATTTTAGTGCTTTAGTGGCCAGAAGGGTCTGAAAAGCCTGGGCAAGACCAGACCTGAATGATTGTGTCCCCATGGCCCTGGGTTCTGTCCGTGTCCCCTTTGGGCAATCCTGGCCTTGCCAAGTTTGCTCGCTCACCCTGGTTTGGGTTTTAAGGTGTTTGCTGCCCTTCATTGTCACATACTCAAAGAGGGGATTGTTCAAGGGGGTTCTTTTGCCCCCCGGCAATTCCCAGCTGGAGCAGTGCCCTGGAGGAGCAGCCAGTCCTTTTCCCTTTTTCCCTTGGAGCTGCTTTATGAGGTTGCTTAGAGACTCTGGAATTAAGTACTTGGAGTGTGTTTGGGTTTCATGCTCAGAGCTACACAGAGTCTGTATTCCCTATGAAATATCATTGGATATTCTCTGTTGGACACCATGTGGGAAGTATTGATTTAGTTCTTTGTGTTCTTTTTTGGGAGGTGCTGTGGGCTCTCATCAGCCCCAGATTACAGGGAAATGTGGGACACTTGGATACCCACAGGCACGTGGGAAGAGTGGCAGTGTGGACTCTGATTTACAGCTTTTGGGATTAAATAATTGTCAGCAGGACAAAGGTACGTGGCTTCTTCCAGTGGCCTAAGGCAGGGCGTGTCACTTTGGAGTTGTCTCTTTGTTCCTTTGCTTCCCTAAGAAATGAAAACTGTTACTGGAAGGTTGTTCAGTCCCCCTCCAGATGACTCCTCCTGTGTGATTTAATTTGTGGTTGTTAATTTACAGCCCCACCTTTGATACCTGGCTGTGTTGGGGTGTTAGAGAAAAGGTGCTGCTGTGGGGGAATCACAGCAGTGTTTGATCTACTTGCATCACTCTGTTTTTTTGAAATAAGAGTTCTCCAAAATATACCAGAGAAATAGCTTTAAGGCTTAAACTTGCATTTGGAGGGGGATGCAAGTTTCAGAATGAAGTTGGTTGATTTGTCTGCTTGCTTGGGCAAAACCTTCAGGCTTTGACTGTCTAGTGGTGCATTATTTCATGGGAAATTATTCTTATGATGTATTTTTTCATTGGAAATTATTTTAATTGTGCATTATTTCACTGGAAAACATTCTTATGGTGCATTATTTCATTATTACAAGAAGCAGTTAGCACAAGTACTGTTCTCTTTTCCTTTGCGCAGTTTCTTCCAGCCTCAATTTTTCCAGCAAGACCCAGAGAAGTTTTTGCACTCAGGCAGAGCCCATCGTGTCCTTCCAAGGTCCCAGTGCCAGCCAGGGCACCTTCATCCTACCCTCCTTCCCCCTGTCATCCCCCAGGAACAGCCCCAAGCACCTCTCCTCCCCAGCTTCCTCCCCAAGGAAGTCCCAGGAGGATCCCATGAGCCTCTCCAGCTCCTGGCCTCTCAAAAGCTTTGAAGGGCTGCCTAAGCCTGGGTCCCAGAAGCAGCTGCTCAGCCAAAAGTCAGAAGACAACACAGGTGGGAATGTTCTCAGTGGGATAAAAAGGGATTTGGGGGTTGTATTTTGAGTGATTTTTCAGTGGTCAGAAAATCCACAGTGGCAGGTGAGAGGGAATTGGGCAGTGTCCCAGGTGCAGTTAGGAATGGGAGGGATTGATTGATTTATGGCTTCACTGCTCACATCCCTGCAGGCTTCTCCTCAAAAGTGGAGCCTTTGGATTTGTCATAAAGCAAAATATGCTACAGCTCTGCTTTTCTTAATGTCTCAGGGAAAGGTTTGTCTTCTAAAACAAATCCCAAATGGAGCACTTTTAGGGTCAGTACAGAAACACCTGTCACTGTTCATACCCTGATTCATATGTGTGCAAGGAAAGGGTCACTCAGTGCATTTTGTCTTCTTGCCTCTTCATTTCAATCGTGGAATCCCAGAGTGGTTTGGGTTGGAAGAGGCCTTAAAACTCATCCAGTTCCAACCCCCTGGGTAAAAACAGCTTTGCTTTCTGTTTAGATTAAGTTGATCCCTAATCACTCAGGAGGCTTCTGAAACAAAGTAACAATTTCCACACCAAATTTTGCACTGATTAAAGAAATCTGTTTGAAATTTCATCTTCATTGAGACCCGTATTTTTGTGCGTGTGTAGAAAATTTCCATCTGAATGCTTTGGGAATTGCCTGTCCTGGAATGTGACTCTGCCTTGTAGATGTATTTATCACTTCATTTATTATTGTATTTATTATTTATTATTGTGTTTATTATTTATTATTGTATTTATCACTTGTCATATGCTTTCCATATGCATTTTGATTTTCTCTGGTTCTTTGAAGTACCTTTGTTGTTACAACAGCTTCCAGGGGAGTTTGGGAATGAGTATTTTTCTCTTAATGAAGAAAGTTAATTACGTTTTAAAGGGACTAACGACATGTGCATGGACTTTGATGATGCTTGTGGGTCCCTTTCAGCTGAGGGTATTTTGAGTTTGTGTTGGTGTGCACATGCATGAAACACTGATTTATATTTTCCCAAAGGAAGGAGACACTAAAAGTGGAATAAATTGGTACCTGAGCCTGCACAAGTGTGTTTTTTACACTCATTCCATGGCAGAAGGGTTTTTGTGGATACAGAAGTGAGATGTGCAGTTTGTCCTGGTGCTGCTCCTGCCCAGCCCTGACAGTCCCTGTGTGTTCCAGGGGACAGCCTGCTGGAGAAGCAATCCCTGCCTCTGGAGAAGCAATCCCTGCCTCTGGAGAAGCAATCCCTGCAGCTGGAGAAGCAATCCCTGCCTCTGGAGAAGCAATCCCTGCAGCTGAGGGCCCCCCTGGGGAGACCCCCGGTGCCCCGGGGGGGGCTGCGAGGGGCCCGGCCCGTGCCCCCCATCCCACGCCTGCCCAGCCCCCGGGAGCCCCCCGGGCACAGGGATGGCAGTGAGGGCACAGAGCTGGCAGCGGGGCTGAAAGAGCTGCATGTGGAGCCCGAGGATGTGGACCAGGAAGAGGTGGGTGAAATGTGATAAATACACTTTCACAGAGTTGCCCGTCCCTGGACGTGTTCACGGATGGATGGGGTTTGGAGCACCCTGGGGTGGAGGAAGGTGTCCCTGCCCATGGAACAAGGTGAACTTCAACGTCCCATCCATCCCAAACCAGTCTGGGATTCTGTGACTTCCTGGCTTTGCCTTTCTGTCTGTACCTTCCATGATCTGTTCCCTGCTGAAAGGAACTTGAGGTGTTAAACAGAGGAAGAATTTCTAACGTGAAAAATATTCAGCAAAAAGAAGGGAGAATGCTGCAGCATGAAACTCTAATAATTATAGATTTTCCTGCTCATTTGAGTAGGATCTGTGCTTGCTGGGCACTGATTGCATGATTTAGAGGGGATTAGATGGGATAGTGGGAGGGAATTCCTGGCTGGGAGGGTGGGAAGGGGCTGGGCTGGAATTCCCAGAGCAGCTGTGGCTGCCCCTGGATCCCTGGCAGTGTCCAAGGCCAGGTTGGACATTGGGGCTTGGAGCAACTTGGGACAGTGGAAGGTGTCCCTGCCATGGCAGGAGTGGGAATGGGATGATCCTTAGGGTCCTTTCCAAGCGATTCCATAGTTCTGTGAGATTTGCTGGGAAAAGCCTGAGGTCCCGCTGTGTGTCCTGGCAGCCGTCAAACCCCTCCTTTAGTCTGCTAAAGACCACAGAGCAGTTGATGTGTTCTAGCAGGAATCTGTCCCTGTGCTGTGGAAAGGGCAGCTGGGATACAGCACTGCTGTGAAGTTGTATTTGCTTGCAGGATAATTATTCTTGTGAAATAAAACAAGGAGAGGGATCATTGCTGTTGAGCTTTTGATGGGACCCCCTCCCTTTTGGTACCGAGGGTGAAAGAGCAGAGGATGGCTGCTGCTTTGCTAAAGTCTTTTATTTCATAGTTCCATAATTTTCTGAAGGTAGAGTTCGAAGGGGATGTATGATAAGGCAGCAGCAGCAGCAGGAGCAGGCTAACAGCAAGCAGAAAATGGCATCTTCTTTTTCTCTAAGCTTCTTCATCTTCTTCTTCTTCCATTTTCCTTTTCCCTCTCTAAACTTACAGAAGTGTGTGTTATATTTGCTAATTGACCAATAAAATTAACACATGATTCGAGTTTTCTTTTCATAACCTATCCTAGTCTAATTCTGATGATCGTAAATCTTACACAAGTCTTACATAGGTATTACACAGATTTGTGCATACAGTTTCTATCAGGTCTTATTGTTTATGTGAACACTTTATCTAAAAAATGTGAACAATATAGTTCCAATCTATGTTTTGTCTAAAATAAAGAAACTCTGTGAAAGGGTAAAACTGCTGCAGTACAAACTGTGTCTAAGGCCTCTTTGCTGCAGCTTTTCAATGTTTAAAGCACTTAGTGTATATTTCTACTAAAAGTTAAAAATCTGTATTTCTATTTCACTTTGGTGTGACTTCATGTATCTCAGCTTATCCAAAGGTTAAGCACAATCCCTGTGCTTTGGCTTTCCTCCGGGCCTAGGTCCAGAGGAGCTCTCAGTCCAACAATCGTAATCCCACAAAAACGGTGTGAGTGGTGATCCCACTGCCCAGCAGGGCCTTGCACACCCCATGGACTGAGCTGAACACTCAGAAATAGACTTTATTTAGCTTAAAAAAGCTTCTTCCCTCTGCAGTGACTCCCCCCTGTCATTTTTCCCCGCTGTCCAGATGCAGAATTCCCTGAGATCCCTGCGGAACAGCGCAGCCAAGAAGAGGGCAAAGCTGAGCAGCAGCATGGCAGACCTGGAGAGCCCCGACTCTGCTGTGAAACTCGAATTTTCCGGGGACTGCCCCTCCCAGGGCTCCTCCCCCGGCGCCGCCTCCACCGGCGAGAGTGGGATTTACAGCCAGGAATCCCTGAGCTCCCCCGTGGCCACCCTGCCCCCCAGGAGGAGAGTAATGTGAGTGTCACTTGGTGTCCCCTCAGCCTGGAAATCCCCACACAGCCTCAGTTAAATCATGATATTAACTGGTACATATTTTATATAGGATTGCCTTGCTTAATAGCCTGATTTTTCTATGTGAATTATGTTCCTCTCTAAAGATACAAGAGCTCCTTAATGACATTATTCTATTTTTTAATGGCTTTTAACATGAATCTGCAGTGCCCAGAGCAGGGAGGAACTGCCAGGGGCAATAAATATTTGATAAAGACTTTCCCTGGCACACCAAGAACATGACCCAGAGCTGAACAAGGGAGGAGGAAGGACAAGGAGAGAAGAGGAAGGAATAAGGTTGGGTTATTACAGCCTGGAAATTGAATTGGGTTTGTTGAGAAGAGGAAGACAATGGAGATATTTCTTACGGTGGATCAAGAGCTGTTTCCATTTATTCCTGAGAGATAACTGGGAATTTAAAATGCCTTCCCAGAGGTCTTCTAAATAGAAATAGTGTGGTAACAAATGCTGCTCTGATTGTAAAGGGCAACAACCCAGCTGGTTATGAGCAGTATAAACTATTGTTTAATGAAATAAAGAGGGGTTTGAGGAATTTTGCAAATTTTCTAGCCCAAAATCTCCTTTTCTGCTCTCAGAGCCCGTGATGAAGCTCTTTGTAGCTCTGCTCTGAAGATATTTTTGTTGCTAAAAGCATCTTTTATAGACTCACAGAATCCCAGAGTGGTTTGGGTTGAAGGGACCTGAAAAATCACCTAATTCCAACCCCTGCCATGAGCGGGGAACCTTCCATATAACTAACATACAACTGCATTAACAGAACAGAAAGCAAAATGGGGAACATAAAAAGGAAAGGACTTTGAGGCAGAAGGAGTCTGGAATGATTCACAAATAGAAGGTTTTCAGCTGTGCAGCCCAGAACTAATTTATATTCACATCCCTTCCCTGTGTGCATTATTGCTGAATCACATTTTTAAAATAATCCTTAAAATACCACATTCAAATGCTGGAACCCTTCAGAAGTCAAGGTTGTGGAGTCCTGGGTGTGCTGGTTTGGCCTAAGCCATGCTCTGTACAGCATTGCCATGTCCAGCGTTTAATGCTTAATGTTTTACTGGAACCTCAGCCAGAGGAGTTCTGAAATAGCCAGGAAGAGAGGGGACATGTGGCAAGTCAGTCACCCTGAATTGGGAGAAGGGACAGAGTCCATCCCAAATGACATGGAAAGCCTTGAATGCTCAGAAAAATGCGGAGAGTTTAGCTCAGGAGGTTTGTGAGCACTGGCACAAACTGGCATTGTCTGTTCACAAAATCTGTGGCTGGGCACGAAGGGTGGGGCTTTTGGTGTGTTTGCTTTTGGAAGGGTTTGGTTTATCTGCTGATAAACTGCCATGAGTGATGGGAGCTGGATACAGGAATTATGGACATTTCTGCAGCATGGCCTTCCCTCGGAGCTTAAAAGAGTCTTTAGTTGTGGGGATTGCACTGGCTCTGGATTCCATCATCTTTCATAGCCAGAGAATCATTTGAAATTTAAAATCATTTAAAAGTTGTTCTTGTAGGTAAGAGCATTTTCTTGAATGTCTCTGCTGGACACTGAGCTGGGAACAGCTCATCCCTGGAAGTGACAGGAGGATTTGGTCACTCTCCTTGGCCAGGTTGGAACCAGCATCATCAGTCCCAGGCCAAACCATTCCTTACTTTATGAGTGTATCCTAAATTTAGTCCTAGTGTAAGGTTTCCTCATAAGGGTTTTCCTTATGGTGTTCTTCATAATGGACCTGCTCATCAAATAATTCCTACTGAATTCCTTCTCTGCTCAGTGTGAACATTTGTGGAAATACTGGAAGTAGTTTTTCAACTGAGAAACTGTAATCTGGTAACTTTGCTACAAAGCGTTTTTGGCTGAACCTTGACAAGTGTGCAGGACTGTACCTATAAAATGTGTTTATCTGAACAGGTCAGACACTTTTCCAGCTCTTGGCAGCGAATCCCACCCTGCAAAAGTATCTCCAGCAAGGACCAGGGACCCAGAGGTGGCAGAGCATCACCCCAGCACAGGTATGTTCCTGTCAGTGCTCCCCTGAGGGACCAGAGTGTCCTTACTGTTCTCCCTTGGTCAGTGAGCCCACGTCCCCTCAGCACTTAACAAAGGGAATTTCCGGGTGCTCTGGGGCAAAACTGGAATTTGAGGGTCCTCAGGTGAGGAGTTCCACCCAGGCTTGCAAGCAGCTCATTTCCTATGGGAACTGAGTTAAGTTGTGCTGGTGTTTTACCCTCTCAGTGCAGTGCAGATCCCTGAAATGGGCAGGGACCAACTGTTAGGGATTATTTGTGTTTAATCAGTTTTGGTTCTGCTGGATGGAGGAAAGGAGCTGAGGGAGTTGTGTCGACAGGCTGTCCCTCCCTCCCTTGTCCCCAGTCCCTCTCCAGCTCTCCTGGAGCCCCTTTAGGCCCTGCAAGGGGCTCTGAGGTCTCCCTGAAGTCTTTGCCTCTCCAGGTGAACATTCCCAGCTCTCCCAGCCTGGCTCCAGTGTTGTGTCAGTGGGATTTGAACATCCTTCATATGGGTATTCAGTAAATCCCGTTGACTTCAGTAAGCTGACAATACCCTGGTTCGGGAAGGGATCAATTCAGATGTGGGGTGACGTGTTAGGGGATGAAACATGTCCCAAAGCATAACCAACATGATTTACAGAGAGTGCTTTTTGTGCTTTCAGGCCCTGCAGAGTCAGTGTCTGCTTTTGCACCGAAGAATGATCTGGGTTTCACATCGGAAAACGTTGTTGTTGTTGGTAAAGGTACTACAGACCCAAAATCATCTCCTGTAGCTCTCTGGGTTATGAAATGAGGGAAAATGTGCCTTTTCAGAGTCGGAGAAGAACAAATGGATCTGTACAATGTTTTAGATTGTTTACAATCCCCAGTTTAATGGGAATACAAAGAATTGTGCTTGAAAGTGTTGCAGTTCCTAGATAGACAATTCCAGTCATGGCATCCCTCTAATGAGATCGTTTAATGTCCCTTGCATCCCAAACCAGTCTGTGACCCCATGTTGTGCCCTCCAGGTGTTTTTGGGAGCCCTCCTGCCCGAGCTCACATGGCCAATGGGGATGACCAGGCTGCCAGGGAGGGCGCTGAGCCAGCCCCAGGGGGAACCTTCCAGCAGAACAGCGCTTCCTATCCCCATTGCCATGGAGACAATGAAGGAGAGGTAAGAACTCCACAGCTTGGTGCCATCTTATCCTGGTGGTGTGGGGGTGAATCCAGCCCAGCACAGCCACAGTCTCTGTGCTGGGGCAACAGGAGTTTGATTGGAACAGCCAAAGCCATCGAGCTGCTGCTCCTGACTTTTCCTTTTGGTGCCACCTGGATGGCAAGTGGACATGCCAGGAGCTCCCAACCATGCTCAGAAATCCCTGGAGAAGGGCTGCTGGAGGGAGTGGAGCTGGAAAATATCCTCCCTGACTCCCACAGCACATGCAGATGTGGAAGGAGGGATTGGCTGGGTTGGATCAGGCCTTGTTTCCCTAGGGATTAATTAATCCAGTTCCGTTCCTAAATTTTTCTTAAAAACCTTCCTGAATATCTGCCCATCACCTGGTTTCCTGAGGAGGTGCTGTTTGTTAAATACTATTTACAAATGTAAATAGAGCAAGATTTATCTGAGTGAAGTGTGATACAAAGTTAGAAGAAGTTGAAATTAAATTCAAGTCTTTTTGCAAGCCTTTAACATTTGAAGAATACCAAAACTTGAAGTTAATAATTAACAGTGTCTTAATTTTCTAATTTCCACTGAAGATGTGAACTCTTGGAGGGATCAAATTCAAAGGAGTAAATGGGGTGTAGTGGTTTTGTTCACTCATTTGCTTCTGTGAGATATGAATTAGGAGAAACCCACTACATGGGGGAATGTATTAAATGTGGCTGAGCTTTCCTGGGGCACAAAAACTGTCATAAACACATGAGAAAGAAGGGTCAGATCAGAGAAAATCCTGATTTTCCATGCTGACCTTGGCCAGCCTCAGGAACTGGGGAATCAGTTCTGGGCTAACTTGGGCATTAATTTTTTTGCAGATAAAAGTGACCTTGTCAAAATCTGCTCAGGAGAAGCTGAGGAGGAAGAGGAAAGAAGACAAAGAGTACAACCATAAAGAGCAGCAGGAAGTCAGAGACTTGGAAGGGAAGGAAGAAAACCCTTGGGAAAGGATTAGACTGAGTATGAGTGAACCAGAGAAACTCACAGCAGAAAGTGAGGATGCGGGTTTGTCTTAAATGAATATTCCCTGTTCAATGCTACTGAAATGGGAATTAGAGCTGGAAATACTGGTTTTTAACTTGGTTCTAATGGGTTTTATTATATTTTGGACATTTCCTTCTTTTCCAGGGTTTAATTTCTGTGGAGATTTATTGACATCACCAAGAAATGCATCTTTATCCTTAGACAATGTGGCCTTGAACCCTTCCCTAAAAAGAACATCCAGTTTGAAGAGGTCAAAGTGTTCGTTCTTGCTGGATTCTGGTAAGCTGGGACACTGAACTCTTAAAATATTTGGGTAGGTGGAGTGGGGCAGTCCCAAAATACAATTTATTTGTGCAGTGGGCAGTCCTGAGGGGCTCTGGAAGATCAATACTGTGGGGCTGGAGCTGGAGGGGATTTAATTCCTCATTGGGGATTCAATTCATTATTTTTCATCTAGAATCTGTTAGGGAGATTCATAAATCATCAGAGGGTTTTTGTTTGATCAGGATCTGAAATGACACAACGCATTAACAGCGAACTGAGTCCCTCCTGTCCCCAAAAACCATTTTCTGGGTACATTTTGGCACTGAGTTGCCTTTGAAATAAGCAGTATAAAAATGGTAAGAGTAAAAGCTCCTACTGATGGTGCGTGAAGGTGGCCAGAATTTCTCAAGTGTCTCTTCAAGGTTTATGATGTTGCTTTTAGCACATTGTGCGTCTGTTCTCCAGGCAGCAGCTGACAGAACGAGAGGACACAGCCTTAAGCTGAGCCAAGGGAAATTTAGGTTGGATGTTAGGAAAAAGTTTTTTACAGAAAGAGTGATAAAGTTCTGGAATGGTCTGCCCGGGGAGGTGGTGGAGTCACCATCCCTGGATGTGTTTAAAAAAAGATTGGATGTGGCATTCAGTGCCCTGGTTTAGTTGAGGTGGTGTTAGGGCATGGGTTGGACTCGGTGATCTTGAAAGTCTCTTCCAACCTGGTGATTCTGTGATTTTACATTAGACAATGTAAACCTTTATGTTTGTGACTCAGAAGTGAAGGTTGTGTGCAAAACCGAATTTACATGAATGAAATTCTGATTGATTGAGGCTGCCCCTGGATCCCTGGCAGTGCCCAAGGCTAGGCTGGACAGTGGAAAGTGTCCTTGCCCATGGAGGGGGTGGCACTGGGGTTGGCCTTTAGGATCCATCCAACCCCAAGCATTCTGGGATTCTGTGTCCTTTGGAAAACTTTGGAAAACCTTTCCTGCAGCAGCATTTTGCAGCTCAGTCTCGTTCTGTGTCCCTGCTTCTGCTGACGGTCCCTTCCCGTGTCCCGCAGAGGAGCCGTGCCTGGCGCCACGGGGCCGCGGCCGGGAGCCGCTGGTGACGCAGAGCCCCGAGGTGCTGGACCCCGCCGAGCTGCAGCCCTTCCCCAGGCCGGACTCCGCGCTGGCAGAGGCGCTGGCACTGCTGGCTGACCACGACTGGTGCGTGCAGGGGCTGCTGGGCACGAGGGCAGGGGGAGAAAGCTCTGTGAAACGCAGCGAAATGGGTGTAATGTCAACAACAGTGAGGGGGGCTGCGGGTGAGAGAGGAGAAAAATGGGGGGGCTCAGTCAGATTTGGGACTAAACAAACTTTGAAGGCCCAGTTTCAGCCCTAATTTACAGAGGCTTGGAGAGTCTGAGTTTAAGGACTGGAGAGGCCCCACCAACACCTTCCTGGTGCTTTGTGTGGAATTAGCAGCTTGTTCTTGGTGCTTTGTGTGGAACAGAAGCTCCTTCTGTTGGTTTGTGTGGAACAGAAGTTCTTCCTTGGTGCTTTGTGTGGAATAAAAGCATCTCCTTGGTGCATCCTGACTAGAATGTGGTTACAGAGCTGCTGCCTTCAGTTTGGGGAAGGAAACAGATCCTTTAATTGCCACTGGTGCCAGCTGGGAACAGAACTGTGGGACACAGCTGAGAGGCTTCTGTGTTCTAACATCCCACAGGAAAAGACAGACTTGCTTGGAAAGAGTTTCCTGCATTATTTCTTCCCTGGGAGGGTGGGGAGGCCCTGGCACACGGTGCCCAGAGCAGCTGTGGCTGCCCCTGGATCTCTGGCAGTGTCCAAGGCCAGGTTGGACATTGGGACTTGGAGCAGCCTGGGACAGTGGGAGGTGTCCCTGCCCATGGCAGGAGGGGCACTGGATGGGCTTTGAGGTCCCTTCCATTCCAAACCATTCTGGGATTATTTCGCATTGCTTTATTTTACTATCTGTTTGCTGTTTGATTCCTTAGAATTCCACACTTTAATATTTTAATGAAAATTTTCCAATTGATGGAATTTAATTTTTTTTTTCACACAGGGAGAAGAAAATAGAAGGTCTGAACTTTGTCAGGTGCTTGTCTGCCTACCATGCCCCTATTCTGACTGCAAAGCTCCACGAAACAACTTTGGCTGTGGCTCAAGAGGTTAAATTTTCCTATCAGAATATTCCACTGGCTCTCTGTGTGTATATATGTATTTTATAGCTCTCTGAAATGATTTATGCTCACCTGTGGTGAGTTTTCCTCAACTGGGCAGTCTCAAGGATGATTTGAGACTCAGAGACTGAGAAAAATGTAGATTTTAACTTTATAACATTTTATTAATGTGTATTTTAATCCTCACCCATTGTGAATCAAGTTAGAAATGTGTTTCTCAGTTGCTTGTAATGTTACTTAAGAATGACAAAGGGGAAACGTGAATATTTATTGTAAAGTCTATTTGATAAACATTATTCATTGTTTTTTGGGTTTTTCCTGTGTGCAGGTCAAGAATTTACGCTCAGGTGTTTCTCGAGCTGCTGTGGTCTGTTTAGGGGATTTGTTCACCCACCTGAAAAAGAGCATGGATCAAGAACTAGATAATGCAGTAAAAGTCCTTTTACACAAAGCTGGGGAATCCAACACTTTTATAAGGGAAGAGGTAGACAAGGCACTGAAGGCCATGGTTAATAATGTGACTCCAGCACGTGCACTTTGTTCTCTTATAAATGGAGGGCAAAGGTAATTGCTATAAAGACTTTATAAAGAATATTGTGAATAGAGTAAATTGATCAAATGTAGTCTTTTTAACATCAAATTGGAGTACAGTAGACAGAAATTTAAAAATCCAGTAAGTCAGCTCTGTTAAACCTCTACCCAGGGCAATGTTTGTTGACATAAATTAAATTAAAGCCCCTCTGTTCCTTTCTGTGCATTGTGTAAGAGGTTGGCTGTTGATT
The DNA here is from genome assembly GCA_013397915.1 of Daphoenositta chrysoptera. Lineage (NCBI taxonomy): Eukaryota > Metazoa > Chordata > Aves > Passeriformes > Daphoenositta > Daphoenositta chrysoptera. The sequence continues at coordinate 138,825 of VZRO01004994.1, read as the reverse complement.
TTGGAGCTTGGTGTATTTTCTGGCTGTTTGACACCACTTCAGTGATTTTATTTGCTGTTACTGTATATTCTTGGGGAGCTGCTGTTTCGCTTTGTCTGGTAAAGCTGACATAAAGTTCTTTTCCTCCTTTGCTCTGCAATCAATTCCTGTCTTGTCCATTTTTCAGCACCCCTCTTTTATTTAGGAAACTGATTTATAACTTGCAATTCTCTAGCTGCATCTGCCTTGCTCGATGTCCTGTTCCTCTCTAGGCTGAGCCTCTGTGTCTGCATTTTTATTTCCTTCTCGGTGCTGCTGGTCATTCTTTTCTGGAGTTAATTCCCTTCTTTCCCCGGCCCTGTTCGGTCTGTTTTCCTTCTCCATCCTCACTCACTGCTCACCACATCTGAGCCCCCTTGATGCTTCCTCTCTTGTCTGCCACTCTTGGTGACATTTCCCCAGCTACATTTCCCTTCATGACGCATTTCAGGTGCTCCATTCAAAGTCTCTCCACAGATTTCCTGCACAGCTCCAATCCTTAGAGTTAGTCTTGGTTCAAAATGTTCTATCTCCTCTTTTGTTTCCTGGAAAGCTGGTTGGTGTGGGATACATGGATTCTGTCTCCTGACAGCTCTACTGCAGTTTTCTGGTCTTTAAACTGAAAGGCAAAAATCAGCCTTGGGATTTCTGTTCTTTATGAATTCCTGGGATTCAAACTGACTTGGGATGGATGCCCCATCCCTGGCAGTGTCCAAGGCTAGGCTGGATGGGGCTTGGAGCACCCTGGGACAGTGGAAGGTGTCCCTGCCCATGGATTTACGGTCCTTTCCAACCCAAACCAGGCTGATTCCATGATTTTGTGAATTTAGGAGCAGCAGGCAGTAACTGCCCCTGGCTTTCATTCAGTATCCAAGGGAAGTGCCCTGTTTGGGTTCTCCCTTCTTGGCTTCAGAGACCTTTGGCCCTCCTGGTCAGAACTGTCTGTGTCAGACCTCCCCACCTTCCCTGGCAGATTCAAACTCACCTGATGAGGGGTTTTCTATAAGGATTTTCCCACTCCAGTTTGTGAATTTGTAGATGTTTTCTGCTATCTCAAGGCATCAGGATTGAGCTGTAAGGCTGAATACAGCATTTGGGCACAGATTAATCTGTTCACAGCTCAGACTTTCCTAACTCATGGAGCACAGCATGTTTTTAATGGATAACACATCAGGGCTTGGCCTAAAGGTGCAGCTTGTCTAGGCCTGGCTTCAGAAAACTCTGGCCCTGTCAGCAGGAAAGCCCCTGGATCACAGGGCAGCTCCAGCTCCAGAGGCTGTGACCAGGAATATGGAATTACCCTTCAAAGGGGGAATTTGTGTCTCAGTAGGAAATGAAAAGGGTTGTTTGACACAACTGCAGTTCCACAGGGGATGTTCTCTCTAAATTGGGCTGAGTTGCTTACATCCACCACAACATAAACCTTCAATTATGGTGGCACTTACAATTCATGAGACGTCTTAAACTGTACCTGCTTTCTGCTCAGCTCCTTTCAATCCTGCTCTGATCATGACTATTAATGCTGGCAACCCTGACTAGACAGAAATACTTGTTCTCCATCAGCTCCAAAGCTGGGTTTGACTTTACCAACAAGAATAATTCTGGTGGGAGTTATTCCAACCCCCATGGCAGGGGTTGGAATAAGATGAGCTTTGAGGTCCCTTTACAAACCCAAACCAGTCTGGGATTCTGTGATTAGATACATGATCCAAGAGCATGATTCCAGGGACAGAGCTGAGAGTGATTTTACTTCAGGAATTTTAAAATCCTGTTTCTTATCTGTAGGAACTGTGTTTTAGGTGTGATGTGCACACAAATGTTTTCCAGCTGTTTCCATGAGCAGGGGCTTTCCTGGAAAGCAGGGGTTTGTTTGCTTCATGGAGTGAAGTATCTCTCAGCCTCACAATTCTTGTTTTTCCCTTGAAAGTGCAGCAGGAATTACAAACTGTCCTCAAAGTAGGATTTTTAATCCAAATACAAAATTGGAGACGTTAGAGTTTGCTGGATTGTGTTCTAGAACAAAAGTGGGATCAGCAGGGCCAGCAGGATTTAGATAAAAGGGTCCTTTGCTGCACAAGTCTGAAAGCTGATTCTGGCTGTTCTCTCCTTTGCATCAGCACAGGTGTTTATTTTGTACAAAAGAGAGATCACGAGGCTCCTGCAAGATCTTTAGAAGTCGATTGAACACTGCTTTAGTCAATTTTACAGTGATGTCAAGTGCCCGAGATGTGTCTCTGAGCACAGGGCCTGGTTTTTCTTAGAGCTCATTGAAAGAATAGTTGTGTGCTTTGTAAAATAAAATTATTTGAAGGAAAACTAGAATTGAAATTCTAAAACCTCCCTGGCTGTCTCCAACAAGAATGATTGTAGTGGAAGGTGTCCCTGCCCGTGGTACGGGGCAGAGCAGGATGGGCTTGGAGGTCCCTTCCAGCCCAGCCATCCATGATTCCGTGATTCCAAGGTTTTGTTTGGTAGGGCAGGTGAATGCTGTGAGCAGCCCCTCCAGGGGCTGGCCCTCAGCCCTGTTTCCCTCCCCAGCCACCTGCACTCAGCCGTGAGGAGATGCACAGCCCAGCACCTCGGGGACATCATGGAGCGCATGGGCCCCGAGCGCATCCTGGCCGGGGCCAAGCCCGTGGCTGACCGGCTGCTCCCTGCCATCGCCAGGTTTGCCCAGGACAGCTCCCAGCAGACCCGGTGAGTATTCCCTCAGGGAACACCTTCCAGCTGGCTCTGTGGGTGTGCCCTGCAGGACCGGATTGGGATCGTTTAGGTTGGAAAAGACCTTGGGGATCATTAAGGTTTGGATGAGGCCTGGAGCGCCCTGGGATAGTGGAAGGTGTCCCTGCCCTTGGCAGAAGTGGAATGGGATGAGCTTTAAGGTCTCTTCCAAACAAACCATTGAGTCAGCTGTTATCCCAGCACTGGCAGGAGTTAGGATAGTGCATGTGGTAGGAATCACCTGGATACCTCCAACACACACCCTGGCTGCAGGGAGGAGAGGGGCTCACAGGACGTGCTGTGCTGGGCACAGAGGAGATGCAGCTACAGAGGGAATGCTGGCTCTGGGATCCACACTTGGATCTGATCCATGTCTGGCTGACAAGGCTGGAGCATCCTGATTAAAGCCAGCAGAAGTGGAAGGCTGTTTTCATTAATTTGGTCAGTTAATTAAATAGTGGTCCTTGAGCACATCCTCTGGGGGAGGGTGGAAGGGGGTCTGGTTATTCATGTCAGCAGCAATCTTAGAGTCATGGAATCACTGAGGTTGCAAAAGACCTCTAGTAACAGTGACTGGGGACTCCAAACCTCCCTGGGCAGCCCCTGCCAAGGCCTGAGCACCCTTTCCATGAGGAAATTCCTGCTGATGTCCAACCTGAGCCTCTCCTGGCCCACCCTGAGGCTGTTCCCTCTCCTCCTGTCCCTGTTCCCTGGGAGCAGAGCCTGACCCCCCCGGCTGCCCCCTCCTGTCAGGGAGTTGTGCAGAGCCACAAGGTCCCCCCTGAGCCTCCTTTGCTCCAGGCTGAGCCCCTTTCCCAGCTCCCTCAGCTGCCCCTGGGGCTCCAGACCCTTCCCAGCTCCTTTCCCTTCCCTGGACACAATCTCCCTGCACCTTTCCATTCTGGAATGACACACCTGTAGTGACCCAGTGACAAAGCCAGTCCTTGTTTTGGATGTCCTGGTGCTCTCCCTGCAGGTACTACGGCCGGAGGATGCTCTTCAGCATGATGGCTCATCCTGACTTTGATAAAACCCTGGAGAAGTTTGTGCCAGCCAAGGATTTGCCTTACATTAAGGAAGCTGTTGGCAGCCTACGAGAGAAGGTGTGTGGGAAAGCTCTTGTGTAACACCTGGGGCAGGTGGAAGTGTCCTGGGGGCTGTTGGGTGTAGACAATTCCAGCACTGCAGCCACTTTAATTCCCTGTCATTCCCTTGTTCCATGAATTCCTGCTGTACCTTTGTGCAGGGTCTGGGGGAGATGCCCTTGGATACACCCTCAGCCAAAGGAAGGCGTTCCCAGACTGGAAACGTTGGACATTTGAGGTTGTCTTCTACTTGCAGAGATGCTCCCAACATCCTGGACAGGTAATGAGCTCCAATGCTTATCCTGGGAGGAACCTGGCCAAGGAGGGAGCACAGAAACAGCCACACAGGGCTGGGAAAGTTAAACATCCCTGAAGGAAAAGGAAAGTCTTGACCTGTTCCAGAGAAACTCTTAAATAGAGTGACCAGTTATATTAAAGTGACTTTGTGCATTCTGAAGTTAATTTGTGTATTGACCATCTGTGAAATAGACACAGGACACAAACCACCAAATTCCCAGTATGGAATCACAGAATCATGGAATGCTTTGGGTTGGAAGGGGCTCAAAGCCCATCCAGTGCCACCCGTGCCATGAGCAGGGACACCTTCCACTATCCCAGAGTGCTCCAAGCCCCATCCAGTCTGGCCTGGGACACTTCTAGGGATGCAGCAGCCACAGCTGCTCTGGGCAATGTAGATCCAATGGATCCATGTCAGCATCATCCAAGATGTTGCTGTTCAGACACATGGAAAAATGATCCCTCGTTGGAGCCACAGCACAAATTACTCATTTGTGCACAACCATGGACTTAGACCCTGACTGGGATGCTGAAGGGTTTAGATCATACTCTGACCATTTTTATCTTCTAACAGGTTTTATATTGACCTTTTTTAGCTCTTGGAGATACAGTAACAATCTTTGGGCTCAGGTAGATCTGAATACAATGACCTTATGGATTACCCCAGGACACCCCACCCCTTATTCCATATCACCTGACTGATGCACAAATGAGTACATTTGAACTGTAAACACACATATCTATACATTATCCATATAGCTATATACAAGTACAGTTATTTCAGTGGTCACTGCCCATCCCCAGGTTAATGGGCAGAGTTCATGGCCTGGTAGGACTGGGACAGTCCATGGTAGGTAAATCCTGCAGTGGCAGTGACATTCAGCAGGCAGTGGTGCACAGGCATTGCAGCATTACAGGCTCTTCTCACCCCAGATCAAATCCCCCTGAGCTACACAACACGTTTCTGCCTCACCCACCAAGTGCAGCCAGGCCCCTGAGCAGGGACAGCCCCACAGATGGGTTTGTCTTTGCTTGGGGCAGGATTCATCCAAAGTCTTTCCTAACATCTCCTCATGTGCACCACAGGGCCTCCCTATACTGATATTTAGACTCCAGAGCACAGGGGCTTCACCCACTTGGCCCTGCTTGATCTCAGCTCACATTTCATGGATACAGTCATGGATTACCCAGGATACAGTGTCTGTGGTTAAGACCACCCCTTGGTCTCTTGCCCACTTAGAGGTGGCATCGCTTCCCTGCTGACCTGAGGCACCACGGGCCCACCAAGCTGGGAATCACTCTCCCTTGTGTTTCCTGTCCAGATCCACCCGTGACACTTCACTCTTGCAGCCTGACCCAGCTGGTCGTTGTTGATGCTCCTCATTATCCCGACTCTGAGGCACAGGATGGACTTTGCCTGTCAGCCTCTCTACCTGGGCACTGTTGTCTTGCCATTATCCAGCAGCCAAAATCAGTTTCCCTCTGCCAATTTCCCTTTTTCCTCATTCCCAGCCACTCCCACAGAGCATTTGCCACCATCCACCAGCCAGTGCAGAGGGAGAGTATTGGCCACTTCTCTGCTCAGCATGTCCAGAGCCAGCTGGAGGCTCTGAGCTCTGCAATTTGACTGGATCCACCTTGTCCTTCAGCAGCTTCCATGACTCCCCATGTACGGCTCCATGCAGCTGCTTCCCCTTTTCCTACTGGTCCCATCAGTGAGGAGAGAGTCACCTCCCACCCTCTGGTAGCTGGTTCTGTGGTGGGGCCATCTCAGCACTATCACCTTGTCTTGCTTTGAGACACTTTGAAAAGGGGGGCACTATGAAATGAGCAGCCTCCCCTTGATTCCAGTCAATCCCTTTCTGCCAATAAGGAATGAGATATGAGTAGGTATAAGTGAAAAAGGAACAGTTTATTAACAAACAATGCCAACAGGCAGGGGGGCAAAATGTAAATAACTGCTAAATAGCAAAGTGCTGAATCTCATGAATTCCACAGGAAAAATGAGAGACCCAAAAGGCTGGAAATACCCATTGCTATCAGGGATGGCCTCAGGTTTTAGGACAAAGGGACAAGCTGGTGTCAGATCCCTCTTGGGAAGGCAGGAGCCTCATGGAGCAGACAGCAGCAGCAGACCAAGGCTCAACAGCTCATCCAGGGTCAGCCTCCTCCCCAGGCAAGGCCAGGCCAAGCACCGGGGCTGGGGCCACTCGGGGTTTTCTCTCCCTGGCTGGTTCTGCCCACGGTGATCCGGAGTGGGGCTGCTCCGCTCTTGCTGCGATTCCTCAGCTGCGGACAGACACCCGCGGAACTCATCCTTAAGGCAGCTCAGACCCGCTCACTGCAGTGCCTCTGAGCTGAGGGAAAGACCAAAAATGAAAAGAGAACCCAAAAAGGGAAGGGAAAAAGCACCTCTGGCTGAGCAAAGACCAAGCAGCCCACAAAGCCAACACCACAGGGGGAAATCCCACAAACTGCCTGGGTGGGGGGAATTTAGAAACACCCAGGGTAGCACCACACACACACACTGTCCCTGGCCGGGATAGATCTGGAATACAAGAACATTATGGATCACCCCAGGACACTTCACTGCATCCTTTCTGGGAGGGTGGGGAGGCCCTGGCACAGGGTGACCAGAGAAGCTGTGGCTGCCCCTGGATCCCTGGAAGTGTCCCAGGCCAGGTTGGGCTTGGAGCAGCCTGGGACAGTGGAAGGTGTCCCTGCCATGACAGGGGTGGCACTGGGTGGGCTGTAAGGTCCTTCCAACCCAAATCATTCCATGATTCTGTGATTCAATGAACTGAAAAAGAAACACCCACAAATTTAAAGCAAGCCAAAAACTGCATCCAAGAACACAGTTTTCAGAGGGCTGTGACTGCAGCGTGACTGTTCAGAACCAGATTTCTTTAACACACCCTCTACAATTCAAAATAATAACTGATTCTATATTTACTGATAAATTTTTATTACTTATTCCATTCCAAGCCTTGTGTTCAGGAATTAGGAGTGAGGTAATGACTGTGCCTGGAAGGTCTGTAAATACTTACTGGGACAGAGAGATGATTCCACAGGTTTCAGAATTCTTTCCGTGACTCTCTAATGAGATCGGGTGCCACAGGAAATTTGTTTCTAAATATTCTAGGAAGAGCTGTTGGGTTCCCATCTCAGTATGGCATGTTGCTGAGGTAACACCTGGTCTGGGATCAGCCTTCAAAGTACTTTGAGAATAAAGAAACTGCAGTAAGTTTTAGAGAGGGGTTGTGACCCATTGATGTGAGGGAAGATCCCAGTTGTTACTGACCACAAAACCAGCTGCATTTGAAGCAGAATGGATATAAGACTTCGGGAACAACAATTACTACTGGGTGATTTATTTTTAATTCACCACGTTTCAGGTGAAAGTTTCTGTTTACTTCTGATACTAGCACTTAGATGGGAAGAGAATGTCTGGGATGAGCCTCCTGTTCCAACGTGGCTTGGGGAATAACATTCCCCTTTCCCACAGGGACAGCACAGAGGCCCACGAAGCCCCCAGGAGAGCAGCTCCTCGCAGTGCCCTGGAGAGTGAGGAGTATGCCAGGGACATGGTCGGGTTGCTGAACGCCAAAGACTTCCGGGAGCGCATCAGCGGCGTCCGGCAGCTGGTGGCAGACACGGAGAGCAGCCCAGCCCTGGTGCTGGCCAACATCGTCAAGGTAACTCCAGGGAAAGGCTGGAATTCAAAGGGCTTTAGAGCCGGGTCACAGAGTTTTCTGAGAGAAGTCTTGGCTCCTTCTTGGAATAAGGATGATTAACAGAGAGCACTGAGGAGCGGGAGGGTCTGTGTGAGGCACTAAGGGAGGAAAGGAAGGGAATAGGAGGGAAACGTGGAAGTTTTCACTCACAGAGAGTTTGAAGTACTGCTCAGAGAAGCTGTGGCTGTCCCATCCCTGGAAGTGTCCAAAGCCAGGTTGGATGGGGCTTGGAGCCACCTGGGATAGAGGAAGGTGTCCCTGGTGATGGCAGGGGGTGGAATGGGATGGGCTTTAACATCCCTTCCCATCCAAACCAGTCTGTGATCCCATGATTTCTGGAATCCTGTGTGCTGTTTTTCATGCCACTCTTGGGTAAATATCAATCCAGTGGAATAGTTGTAAAAAACGCAGCAGAAAGGATTAATCAAGAACTGAAAAACTGTCTCTGAATAAGAGTTGCAGGTTTTTGTGTGGGAGAAGGTGAGGAAACTCTTTATTATGCTAAAGCTCTGGATGAGGATCCTGTCCAATAGGAAAGGGGGTTCTGTAGGAGAAAGAAGAGGTCCAGCAGGTGTGAATTAAAGATAGATAAAATGAAAGGAAACCCAAGCTTGTCCTCCAGCAGTGCCATGTCTTTGTGTGGAATCATGAAATCTGCTGTGGAGCTTCCTCGTATCCAAACTGAATGGGTTTGAAACCTTTCAAACATTCCCTGTGCTGAACAGGGCCATGTCTCCCTAAAAATACTGGCTTGCAGGAAATACGAGTCACAGTGGGAGTTACTGTGCCTGGAGTCCATGGCACTGCAGGGATTCAGAGCAGATGAGGTGAGATGTGGTTGAGTAATGCAAGGGGTTAAAATAGGGAATGTTGCTTGACTTGCTCAAAAAATTATCCCAGGTATTTGCATATTCCAGAACCCCGGAGTGGTTTGGGTGGGAAGGGACCTTACAGACCATCTATTTCCAACCCCTGGAGATATCAGAGCCATCATTTGCAGAGATGGACAATTAGAGTGTAACAATGAAGCAGGTAACGAGCTTTGCACCTCAAGCATTGATTCCCAATTCCATGAGTGCTGTTTGGATGCTGTTCCAGATCTTTGATGCTTTCAAGCCTCGCTTACACGACTCCAACAGCAAAGTGAACCAGGTGGCTTTGGAGGCCATGCACAAGATAATTCCACTGCTCAAAGACAATTTATCACCTGTGATCAACATGTTAATTCCTGCCATAGTGGACAACAACCTCAACTCCAAAAATCCAGGGATTTATGCAGCTGCCACAAACGTTATCCAGGCTCTATGTCAACACTTAGGTAAGTAATTTATTCTCTCTTAATTTGAAAGAGTTTTAATTGTGCTGAGTAAATCTAAATTGAAAGTGTTACTCTTTCCAAGAGTTTCACAGAGTTGTTACACTGTGTAAAAAAACATTGGTTTATTCTCACCCTTTTAAAGCCACACAAATCACCTTGCTACTGCTCAGTAGTGCTTTGGTTATTTTTCCATAGCAGATTTTTGTGGTGAAGGTGCACAGGGTGCCCAGAGCAGCTGTGGCTGCCCCTGGATCCCTGGAAGTGTCCAAGGCCAGGTTGGACACTGGGGCTTGGAGCAGCCTGGGACAGTGGGAGGTGTCCCTCCCATGGCAGGGGTGGCACTGGATGGGCTTTGAGGTCCCTTCCAACCCAAACCATTCCAGGATTCTTTTAAGAATATGTTTTTATGCCTTTAAATTTATCATTGTGATTTTTGAACTTAATATAAGTAAGATTCTTATTTACCTTTTTCCATCTTGTGTTTATTTCCAGATAATTTCATTTCCCATTTAAGAATTTAACGTGTTTTGCTCTTTGCCTGTAGACAACTCCCTGCTCCTGCAGCCGTTCTGCACAAAAGCCCAGTTCCTGAGTGGAAAAGCAAAGCAGGACCTGACAGAAAAGCTGGCTGGTAAAGTGCTGTTTTCCTTTGCTTGTTTGATTGGTTGGGTACCACCTTAATTAAGGAAATTAATTGCGATGGAGATGGCTCTGTACCTTTCTGTCTCAGGAGGTTGTGCAGCAGTTGTCACATTTCAGCTTTTTAATGGAAATTGGAGCTGCTGCTCACAAAACAAAGAATTATTATTAGTATAGTCAGCTGGAAGATCTATAAATACCTGGAATTTATAAATATTTATAAACATATTGAGGATTTGATTTAAATTTAAATATCTTATATATTTAAATACCTTAAGGATTAACATTTATAAATACCTTAAGCATATAATAATTTTAACATGGCACTGTATTCCCTCTCCCAGTGTTCATTGCCTCATGTTCTTGCCAGGAATCCAGACTGGTTTGGGTTGGAAGGAACCTTAAATCCCATCCAGTGCCACCCCTGCCATGGCAGGGACACCTTCCACTGTCCCAGGCTGCTCCAAGCCCCAGTGTTCAACCTGGCCTTGGACACTTCCAGGGATCCAGGGGCAGACACAGCTGCTCTGGGAATTCCATTCCAGTCCCCACCCTCCCAGCCAGGAACTCCTTGAGAAAGGCTGAATTTCCATGTTTTAAGTGAACGAGGAATGTCTTTATGGGAAATATTCTTGAACCAAACATGTTCCTTGGCTTGCTTTCAGAGCAGTTCTGTGTGAAATGGAACTCAATAACACAACAGACAGGCTGTTCTTGAAATATCCCTAAATTTATGCTTTCTGAGGGTGTTAAACAACCTTTAAAGAGTCCCTCTCTTGCTAAGATTTTTGGAGTAGTTTGTATTATATATTAGAAAACGCTGTTCTGGCATAGAGGGAAACATTTGTTAATGAAACACTGAATTCATGCTTGAGGAGCTATTCCAGCCAAAATGATTCTGTGGTTTAATTGTCCAAGTAGGGAAAATAATTCATCTTATAAACATATATATTTATTTTTTACATATATTTTATGTATATGTGTGCAGGGCCAAGAGTGGGACTCGTGATCCTTGTGGGTTCCTTCCAGCTCAGGATATTCCATCATTCTATGATTCTATATTTATAGCATAAGGCTGCTTTTTCTTAAATACCTATTGCTTACTTGTGAGATAGAGGGGAAATTGGAAATACCAGACCTTACATTGTGAGAAATAAAGGTCCTTATGAGAATACTAACTGAAAAAAAAAACCAACCTAAAATCCCCTTTATTTGTTTTAGTTTTTTAGCTTAATGGAAATTTGTAATTATCAGCAGCACTGGTGCGACTGTGTAAACTGCTGGGAGAGGATAAAAAGGAGTGGTTGTGGGGAAATCTGGTATTTTTTATGGGCACTGATGACGCTGCAACAGCAAACTTGTGTACATCAGCAGTTTGAGGAGATGATTTAAGTGCTTTTAAACCCCTCTCAAAGCTGGGGATCACGTCTAAACTGTAATTTAAATTAATATTTTGTCCTGACCCCTGCTTGCTGCCCTGTAGAGCTGGTGCCAGAGCTGTACCCGCGGAAGCCGAGTGCCGTGGAGCAGAAGGTGCTTCCTGTGCTGTGGCACCTGCTGGGCAGCGCGGCCGGCGGCGGCTCCGTGCCCGGCCCCGGCGGCAGCGCCCGCTCGGCCACAGCCCGTTTAGCCCAGGCCCTGTCCGCACAGATGGGCCCCGGCCTGCTCGCCCACGCCGTAGCCCAGCCCCCGCACATCAGGAAGAGCTTGGAGGAGCTTTTGGAGACGGGAACATAAAATCACCATCCCTGCAGGTGAAGCTCCAGCACTGCCTGAGCCGGACACGTGGACGGTGCTGCAGGACACGGGAATGGGCCCTGTGCTGGCCCACGGTGCCTGAGGGAGATGTGGGAGAGCCCCCAGAGCCTGGCTGGGCTGGACTGGACTGGGAGAGACCCCAGAGCTGGGCTGGGCTGGGAGAGGCCCTGGAACCAGGCTGGGCTGGGCTGGGAGAGCCTGGGGAGCTGAACTGGGCTGTGCTGGGCAGTGTGGGGCTGGCTCCCCTCATTGTCACCAGCATGGCCATGGAGGAGCTGCTCCAGCCCATCTGTGCTTCCCTTCAGAGGCTCCAGCCCAGGACCTGACCCTGGATTGCTCATGAAGAACCCCATGGTCACATCAGCACTGCGCTTTACAAGGAACAGTGGAAGAGAATCCTGGACACAGTGACGCAGTGCTATTTGTGAAAAACATGTATTTTTGTACCCCCACAGGCAGTGGTGCAGTATTTGTTGTCTCAGGGCTGGGCAGGGGGGAGAATGAACCCCAACCCTTCCCCAGCTGCGGGCTCTGGACGGAATGGACACGGGACACAATGGGATATATAAATAAAGGGATTTATTTCTGTACAGGGATGTATTTCTGCAGAGGGGTGGGAAGGAGCGGCTCGAGAGCTGCTCTGCTCGAAGGAAACTGGTGACAGTGGCTGAACGTGAGCCCAGGTGTGCCAAGGTGGGCAAGAAGCCAAAGGCACCTGGCCTGGAGCAGGAATAGTGTGGCAGCAGGACCTGGGCAGTGACTGTCCCCCTGTGCTGGCACTGCTGAGGCACCTCCAATCCTGGGATCAGCTCTGGGCCCCTCACTTTAAAAGGGACATTGAGGGGCTGGATGTGTCCGGGGAAGGGAACGGAGCTGGGAAGGGTCTGGAGCCTCAGGAGCAGCTGAGGGAGCTGGGAGAGGGGCTCAGCCTGGAGAAAAGGGGGCTCAGCCTGGAGAAAAGGAGGCTCAGGGGGGCCCTTGTGGCTCTGCACAACTCCCTGACAGGAGGGAGCAGCCGGGGGGTGGTGGGACTCTGCTCTCAGGGAACAGGGACAGGAGGAGAGGGAACGGCCTCAGGCTGGGCCAGGGGAGGCTCAGGCTGGACATCAGCAGGAATTTCCCCATGGAAAGGGTGGTCAGGCCTTGGCAGGGGCTGCCCAGGGAGGTTTGGAGTGCCCATCCCTGGAGGTGTCCAAGGAAGGCCTGGACCTGGTGTGGGTGACTTGGTTTAGTGCTTCAAAGGCTACAGTGGCAGTGCTGGGTGGACAGCGGGACTGGGTGGTCTTGGAGGTGTCTTCCAACCCAAAGGATTCTAGGATGTGTTTCCACAGGGGGCTGTATTTATTTAATTCCCGTACTGGGCTGT